>JAHWXV010615242.1:0-14398 GCA_024586415.1 Phrixothrix hirtus | reverse complement strand
TGCTAATTTAACCGATCCTCTAGCTTTTATAATAACGGAGTTACCCATAGAACGTGGGTAGATCTTAGACACCCTGTATATATATATATATATATATTTATGTTCGTATGGCTGCCCTTAAATCGTTTATACCACTCATTCACTTTCATACGTGATAAACAATTCTCATCATATACTTTTTCATCTAATTAAACATTTCAGTAAAGGATTTACCGAGTTTAAAACAAAACTTGATATTTGCTCTTTGTTAAAAATTCATTTTTCGACAAATACCAAAAACACACTGTTACTTTATGCCCAATTTCTCCGCTTCTAATCATGCAAATGTCATAAACTTTTAATATAACCTTATTGAAAGATCTCCTTACCGACGCATATTTTTGTTAATAGATGGCGCCATTAAGTATTACTGCTTTAAAACAATTCTGGTTCCTTTAAAACAGGCCTCGTATATATGGAGTTTTAGAATAAAACAGTTTAAGGTTTTTTGTTACTGTATAAAGCTCTCAGAAAATAGAGGCTCGATAAGAGTAGAACACGTGATCCTTTTTGTAAGGGAAAAATACACTATTTTATTTGAACTTTATAAAAAATGCCATTTTCTTCATCTGGAAGTGTTTTTAGCTCATAATTCCTATAATTATCAATTTTATTCGTCTAATTTCTCCGCTAAATCAGGAAATGATAATCAATTGTCTATTGCGACATTTCTACTGATTCTTTAGAGCATGTTGCGTAGGTATAGATTTCATGGAAGTTCTTTTTTCTTGGGAAATCGTCGATAAAATAAAAAATTCTATACTCGTCCAATTACGTTGTGACATTCCTTGATTTCCTAGAGTTATTCTTAGAGCGTCATATAATTATTTCAAACTACCCTGTATATTGACTTATTATACAAAAATCTTATGGAATATTTTAAATACTCTTTTGTTTTAATATTTAATAACTTGCGCTATAATTTTATATTTCAAATTTAACAGTTATTAGCATTTTATTTAAAAATTAAGTCTTTAAAATATAGAGAAAAAATACATGTGTTAAGTTAAACAAAATTGCTTGCTTGTCGTTAAGATAGTATCTCGCTATCGATTTATGCATCTGTGTCAATAAGACAGGCACGTATTTTTCTTTGTAGTGTTCCTTATACCAACAGTCGAGGTCAAAATTTTTTTAAAAATACGACGATCAGGTGTATGTTGCATGTATATTCCTGGTAGTGATTATAGCGCTCTTGTTGAAGTAAAAGATACTTGCATCGAATACGCCAAAAGTAGACGCAGGATTTGTGTTACAAGTAGTGTGTTTAATTGCTAAGTAAATTTTTCGAATTTGCTTTTCTAGAAAAATATTTGTCTAGAATTTTGAAGCGCAAATATTTCCCGCTAGGTTGCCTGAGGTAATCCATAGCATCTATTAGTATCGAAAAAGCTTATTGGAAGCGACAAGCCTTCAAAGTAAACTGTACCATTTTTCTCAACCATGTTTTCAAGAAAGATAGTTCAACTTTAAATTTTTAAATCGTATATTTAAAAAATACATCAGTTTGTTAATAACAATTAGATGTGAAGATGTTCACATATGTGTGCGAACAAACATTGCATAATCATAATAAATGATCGGTTTGCTTTATGATTTTGAATGAAAATTTATGTTACTATAAGCAGCGCGATTGTAAATTTGGACCTCATCTTATACATATAACGATTATATACGTTGTAATTTTAGTTTAATTTAGTTTGAAGTAGTAAGGTAGCCATTCCGATATTATGTTAGAAGTAATGATTGCAGAACCTTTGTACTATTTACAACTTTAAATATGTTTAATAGACGTATTTGCTGAACTTTAATATTTTATTATAATTTTAGATAATTATTGAAGTACAAGTTTCAGAATGTATAGTGTATCAGTAATTTTAAAATCAGCGTACATCTGTCAGATTAACTCAAAACGGGTGAACTCAGTTGAGGCTATTAATAACCTTAGAGGAAAGAGGTTACCTTATATTCGATCTTTAGCTTAAGGCAATCATTCTCGTGATAGCAATTTACTTTATAATTTACCAGCTATATATTCACTAACTATAACGTTTACTTCTGGAATTTAATTTTTTTATAATTTGCAATAAATTTCACCCACAGGCCTCAAATTTTCACAAATCTTAATATGATTTAATCTTACCTTTAGGACTTAATTTTCAAAGCGTATACAAATTAGTAAGAATACGAAACATTTTTTATATCTGTTTAAAACTGCGAAATACCAAACTTTTTTGAGCATAACTTCAATGTGTGTGCTTTTAGAACACCCAATATATGCAGAAGTACCCTAGCATCTCCTTAGTTGAAAACATTCAGCTAGTTTCTAGATCAATTGCATTTGTTACCCCACAGTCCATTTCAAAGTAGTCCCTGCGATTCAGTTTGTATCGTACCAAACCTTTGTCGCTTCAATTTCAATTACGTTATCTGGAAGAAGAAGAAGTCGCATCATCTTTATCAATCGTTTCAGCGCATCCCAGTGAAATGCTGCATGTCAAGCCTGACCCGGAGAAACGAATTTCTTGTGAATAATTCCATAAATAGCAAAAAATGATCAGCATTGATTTCACTTGTCACTAATTTTATAACCTTGATGATACATGACTTTCCCGTCCAAACAATTGCTATTTCACTTCTAAATCATAACCGTGAACCCAACAATTTCCTTCACCTATAACTATCGTTGTGCCTTGCAGTTCTACATATACATTAACGCGGTGCTGTTTTTGGTATTCACTGAGCAGTTATGGAACGAACTTCGCTACGATTAATATCATAAACACTTCAATAAAAATCTCTGGCGCGTCCCATAACTCGGTATTACAATCTAGAAATCATCGTCAATTATTTTTCAACGATCCTTTAAAATTGTTTCTTGCGCGTTTTATACATTTTTAAGAATTGTGGTTAATAAATGCATGCCGTCCTAAACGTTCGTCATCATCCACTGATATTCTTTCATTTTTGTAACGCTTATACCAATTTTAAGGCCATAATTTGCCTAAAGCATTGTCACTAAATATTTTTAAAGCATTTAGTCAGTTCAGCTACAATAAATCCGAGTTTGTTGTTCTCTAACGTCCTTCATTTTTTTATAAAACACAAATCGTAGCATGTCGAAAACGCTATCTTACAAAATCATTTGTAAAACAAGAATGATGTTAGTTACAACGATATTATGCGGCACATTGATTCAAAATAGTAATATGCAGAGACACCTATAGCCTGAAGTCCGTACTATGTCCAATTTGCGTGGGATATTCAAATTTAGGTGAGATTTAGCAAGCATCTCGTAAAACAATTATAAAAAATTCGACAGAATTTGATGATTGCTATTTAAAATATCACTTGTTAAGGATTTCATGACGTCATATACGACGCTACTATATCGTTCCAGGTATATTATTAATGATAAATAGTTGGGCTTTTAAAAACTAACGATTAAAATGAAATTTGAATTAAACGTTGATATAATTATTATGTAATAGAAAATGTACGTCTACAAAATTCCAATTTGCATACTAACTTTAATTACGATAAAATATGAAATACAATTTAATTTAAGTAGTTGTAAAAATAAATACGATTTGTTATAAAAATGTTTTAGATGTCTTAGATAGACATCTTTTCGTATATCCTAAAGACGTTCATTACCCACCCAATGAGGGTGTTGTGAGCCTTCTTTTTAAGTGGGATACTGGATTAATCTAAACCTCTCTGAGAAGAAGATTTAGGGTTAAGATAATTAAAGATAATGATATGGGAATCAGAACCGTCAGCTTGGCGTATTTCCAAAACACTATTTGCTAAAATATTATTTCGTAAAATAACTTTAAAAATAATCTACCTTTAACAAACGAGTAGTTGCTGCTTTGTAACATCTTTATAACGAACATTCAATTTTTCATGCTTTGTAATACGGTGGTTTTGATAATTAACACCGGATATGAAGTTACGGATGTTTCATATTCCCTTTTTCATGAAGAAAAGCAAAACAACCAATTAGATAGAATGTTTAAAAAGTAATTAAAATGAAAAAATGAGTATAACTGGAACGTGATTTATGACGTAAATTGAAGGAAAATTTTACAAAGAACTTAATAAGGCTTATGTTTGAAAAATGATTAATTAATACCTAACAAACAGAGAAAGGAGAGAGATACACTTTAATTGAAACCATTAGGAGTAAAGCTGAGCAATTACAATTATTAATATAGCTAATTTTTTCAGACAACAAAATTCGTAAGATTGATATGCGTAAAATACCATCCCATTCTTACAAATAAACTGCCAATTTTCGTACACAATTTATCATTGAATCTCTCAAATTGTGTGAATTACTTAAATTTAACAATTAAACTGATATTCGGATGAAAACTAATTGCAGAAATAATTCAGACAAATAAATGACTTTATATATATATATATATATATATATATATATATATATATATACGTATGTGTGTGTGTGTGTGTGTATGTGTGTGTGTGTGTGTGTTTGTGTGCGCGCGTGTGTGTGTGTAATTTTAATTGTAAATACCCTGTCTGTAAAACCTAACTGAACTATGTATACGTAACTATATATCCAAATATATAAACTAAGTAGATTAATTAGTCAAAAATGTAAACGTTATTCGTGAGTAGTACTCTCAAATAATTCATAATTTACATGCTATTATTAAGTAAACACGATATAATTTAACGATAACTAAATCATTAATAATAAGAATAAATTTGATAATTAATTGCAATACTACTCTAGATGAATACTTCGTTTAACATCAAATAATTAATACAAAATACAATTTTGCAAAGAAATAATTGGAAATTGAATTAAATAACCATTGTTTTAAATTTTGATTTTATTTTCCAATTAACATAAGCTGTTGTGGTACTAAAATCCAGATCCTCATTTATAAATACTTGAAGTTTCTATAGAATACGTTTAGTCCTAAAAATTTAAAAAACAAGGAGGAAGTATCTATTTTGTTCCTAACAGCAAGCAGTGCAGTGTCAAACCGGAACATGGAATGCATTAATTTTCACCTCTCTCGACAAGCTTAGGTAGTTACTGGTAAAGTGTATTATTTTCTTTGAGGCCAGATTTAGTGTTTATTAATGTTATATACCTTCTCCATGGCAAACTATAAAGTTAATGTATTAAAATAAAGTGATAAATGAATAATGAACAGCAATTTTCAAATATTTATTCCTAATATGTATTGCATCTCTACTAATAATTTTTTAAATACCTGCATTTTAACGTTTAATAGTTTATTATTTAAAAAAATAGTACTAATACTTTCATATTTACGAAATTACAATACCCGCATTATTTTGCAATACTTCCTTATATTTGCACAAAGAGAATAAAATAGAAGTTCTAGAACCTCTGTCGATATTTCTGCTTATATTAAATTTAAATTTTACATCTTCTCATCTTATGCAACGAGTATAAGAAAATATAGATTTTTATTCAATGTAGATGATTTATTCTGAAATAAATATAACATTTCGAGTTTCAAATAATAAAGTTTGAAATAAGGGATAAAAATTATAGGGTCCAGTTAGTAAATTATTATTTTAAATAACTTTAATGGCGATTAAATTTACTTGCTTGAAAATAATATGTAGGTACAACTAAAATAACCACGGCGACGCATAATTCATTTATTTAATATGATGAATATAATTTTTTATCATACTTCACCGTGTATCTCAAGAATAATCGGAAATTTAAAAACTATTAATACCCGTTGTTTACCTAGTGTGTTTATTTTTGAGAGAATCTGATGTATACGTTCAAATATGACGGTGATTAGATACACATACTTAAAGAAAACAGTGTACTGCGATGGTTTTTGCTTTTCTCGTTTTTATGTTCAACAATTCGTCATTGTTATTTTTAGAGTGTTCAGTAATATATTGACCGTTATATTCAAAGCTTGTTGAATAACGGAATTTAAAATAATCCCACATTTACAAAAATCATTGCAAAGAACATCATTTTTCCTTAAAACTTTGTAAATTAATGTGAAATAATATTAATATCCTAATAAAACTTATTGGAAAATACCTCAAATTATAATATAACAGAATACAAATGCAATTAACGTCTACGTTATTGTGCTTATACAAAGTAACTAATGCAGAAATTAGCCTACTCGGACTGAATCGCACTACAAATAGTGGGGTGATCTGCTGACCTATTACGCTATCGATGGTTTTACTTATTAGCTTGGTAATTTGAACATGTGTTTGTCATGGTCCCGATTGTGGTACTGCATCTATCAGTATATGCGGATTCTATTGCTATATGCTAGGAGCATAAACTACCTTACGTAACTGTATTTCACGGCTGTTTTGTTTATAGTAAGCTTATTTCACGTTTCAACCGTTTCACGCCCAATTGGAGCCATGGACCATATCCTGTATAAATGCCGAATAAGATCGGCGCTTCAAATCTTACTAAATGATGGTTAATTGAAGCTAAAAGCAACGATTTAATTTGCAAATCTGTTATATACAGTGTGTTAGTCAAATCGTGGCATGATTTTAGGCTCATACAGTATCCAATCAAAACAAAATAGTTGCATCTAAAAATATTTGAAACGGTTTTGGAATTTTGTAGAGTTAGTTACTTAACTATCGTGTAAAACATTACATCATTCAGTCGATCAGAATGTGAGCGGTTGAAAAAAGATTCGCATTCTTTGCTTTTCCAACTTCATACCTATGACACGTATTAGTTGTGAATATCTTCGCATGTTCAATAAAGAACCACCACATGAAAATTGCATTCGTCGTTAGGATCAGTAGCAGAAAGAAACTGGCGCTTGATACATACAAAACGTTCCGACAGACCATTAATTGGTGATAAAACTGTTAAATTTATAGTGGAGAACTACCTAGAAGCTCCAAAATTCGTTGCGTATCTGTGCTCAAAGACTAGGCCTGAAGGAGGTCATGGTGTACAAAGATCTGAAGAAACCTCTAGATCTTACGGATCACAACTACAGTTATTGCACACACTCCATCCAAGTAATAACCTCAAAAGAGATGCTATTGCTGTTACCATACTTAATAATATGGATAATTATGAACAGTTCTGAAAGAAAATTTTATAGTGATAAGATTAAATTTATAGTGACTGGTTATCATAGTCATGCTGTTAACATGTGTTCCAATGGACGATCGCATGTCTACATTAGGCATAAACATCTAGCAACCCAAAAGCGTACATGTAGTGTGGCTTCACATATGATAAAGTGGTATGCCTAATTTTCTATGCGGAACAGACTGCGACGCCACATGATTAGCTTGAGTACTAAACATCAGATGTAGGAATACCATCTGTCAATAAGCTAGTGCTCCTTCACACTGTGATAACATTGTTAGTGAGTTTCTGAATAGGATATCACTACAGTGCTGCACAGGAAGTGCTGTGTGGAAGGGATAGCCATCACAATCGCCAGACCTCACCTTTAGACGTTTACATCTGGGTCTACATCAAGCAAAATCTACGCAGTGTTTCTATAATAAATAGTATTGCGCACATAAAAGAAAAAATAAGAAAATCTATTAAATATGCAATACCTGATGCGCTTGATCATGTGTTGCAGGAACTGAAGTATTGGTTAGAAGTGTGCAGGGCAACAAACGGCAGTCACATCGAAAAGCACTAAATTGGTAAACAAAATTCTATGAGCAGGTCTTTCATTTGCCATGCTTCTAAAATATTTTTAATGCGTGTGGCTATATAAAATAATAGTTTACAAGCGCCACCATGATTTTACAAACACATTGTATACACATTTTGTCGCAAAGTATTTTAGAATAAAATTTTGAATAAATAAATACATTTGTAATTTTTAAATAATATTTATTTAACCCTTTGTTGACTGTAGGTACTTCAAAGTACCACGAATTGAAAAATGTGTAATAAATCTATATTTACTTTTATTTGATCTTTCTGCCTGATGGTACTTTGAAATACCATCTAGGGATTTAGTCAAGTGGATATCAAGCTAGTGGCAACTCTGTAATATTGATAATATCATGTCAACGTTGATTCCTAGCCCTACATATTGAGTCTTGTAGTAATATTGAATAAAAGTGTTAATAAAGTTATAATCATTTGCAAAATTGGGATTAATTTTTAGTAATATATGAGGTTACACGTTTGGCCTTAAATCTAAGTATAAAAAGGAAGAGCTTTTGTTAGTTACCAAATTGGAGACCTTATTGGTCTACTAGTGAAGATTTGAAGACTCCAATTGTATCTGCTGCAATGAGCAGAGATAGATTTGATTCTATACTAAGTAATCTTCATGTCAATGATAATACTCATATTCCTATAGACAATAATGACAAACTTTATAAAATCAGGCTCCATTAGTTGTTAAAGACTATAACACCTTTATGGAAGGTGTCGATCATGCTGATCGGTTGAGAACTGTTTATGGACTCGACAGACGCTCCAAAAAATGGTGGCATAGATTGTTCTGGGGTCTGGCAGACATAGCATTCGTTAATTCTTATATAATCTTTTGTGATATAGTAGGGAAATAATGTCTTTTAGAATTTAGAAGAGGATTTGCTATGGGCCTGGTGGCTCATAAGATGTTTGTTACGCCGAAGCAAAACAGTGATAACGGTAAGGCGGATCCATCCAAGCGCAGTAAAGGCGTTTCTTATTTAATTTCTTCTGATGTTCGCTTCTCCAATAGAGGTTCATATTGGACCAAGTTTAGTGATAAAAGAGGTTGATGTGAGGTGTGTAACTGCAATGCTATTCAGCCTCGACCTCATTCAATTTGCTCAACATGCAATATTTTTCTATGTTGTAATGAAAAAAGAACTGTTTTGCTGTATTCCATGGTGTTAGCTGTTGATAAATATATTTAAATTTATTCTTTTTTGTTAAATCTATCATACCTATACCAAATATCATCAGATAACCTGACGGTACCTAAAAGTACCAGTGCGCTTTTTATGTAAATTAAATTAGAAAATTTTGAAAAACAATTAGTATCTGTTATTCAAGGTATTTTTAGCGAGCCTTTACTATGAAACTACATTTTTTGCTCACATTTTTTAGTTCAGGCAACAAAGGGTTAATACATAATTTAAATGCTTTAGCTGTATTAGGTGTTGGGTTTATTACTTTCTACTGTGACAACGTATTTCTTACCATAAATTAGTTTCAGACACTCGCTCCATTTGTATTCTAATCTGTTTCCTATAACACATCCCACACCAGTTTCATTAACCATTACAACTGTGACTAAATTGTTAACGAACACTAAAATTTGTGTTTACGGTGGTTTATCTTTTTAATCAATTTCCTTCTCACATTCTTAAACTTTATTCTAAGCTTTATTAAAATTGCCAAGTAAATAAGCAATAATTTATGAATTGATCATTTTTCGTTTATCAGTTATGAACCAATTTGGGTTAATTAATAGTAAACATAAGCAGTAATACTAATTTTTGTCTATTTGATTTTCAAGCATCTATTATCCCTTATAATCTATTTCTCAGTAACTTAATTGTTTATTGCGTAATCCATTTAAGTGTTTATATCTAATTAGCATACATTTAATGCGATTATTTATACAGAGGTTGCTTCATTACAACTTGTATTTAATATATTTATCTGAAAATTCTTTTTCCATATAATACATTATACTATTTTATTTATTTATCAAGATATATTAATGTAAAATAAAAAAATTGTAATAGGAATTAATCTTCTACACTACACAGGGTGTAAAAATATTAGAACCAATATATCAAAGACGTATATTATATACGAATACAAACACAAGTACACGAAAAATTAAATATAATTTATTAAGAAATAGTATATATAAAGTCCCAATGCTTGATGAGTTTCTGGTTTTTACACTATTTCCTGGTTTTAAGTTTGTTTTATTTCATTACAATGTGTGCGTACGTGCGTGCGTGCGTGCGCACTTGCGTGCGTGTGTGTGCCTGTGAACACGATAACTCAAAAATCATAAGTCCTAGAATAACAAAATTTTATATTGAAGTTTCTATCCATCGTCGCACGCGATCGTAAAAATTTTACTAAAATCCGAAAACCGGTAGTGCCACTTTACCCTTGTCATTTTTTGATTATTTGAGATTTTTTCGAAATCAGCTCTATTTTTTTTTAAATTATTACATTTCTTAGAAGCTCAATGCCTTTATAAACGGTTTTTCACAAAATTTTCCGTAAGTCGAGTAACCGGAAATACTTTCGCTGTTCAGTCTGAATAAAATAACTATGAAACTAAAAACCCTAGCTAAATGAAAATTTATATTTAAGGTCACAATCACCTTAATGTGCTAAATGAAGAATTTGGTTAAAATCAAATAACCGGAAGTATCACCTTATTTCTGTCATTTTTAGATGGTTTCCAAATTTTTCGTTTCTCCAGGTTTTCTCGAAATTGGCTATAACGATTTATTTAAAATCTATTGTAATTCTTAAATATTTAAAACCCTTTCATATAATCTAGGCAATTACTCAGAAAATTTTCTGTATATCAAGTAACCGGAAGTACTTACAATGTTAACTCTGAATACAATAACTATGAAACTAATAACCCTAACTAAATGAAAATTTATATTTGGCGTCATAATTACCTATTTCTGAAAATTCAAAAATTTGGTTAAAATCGAATAACCGGAAATACCACTTTATTTCTGTCATTTTTAGATATTTTCCGAATTCTTCATTTTGACGGTTTTATTAAAATCGGCTCTCACGATTTTTTTTAAACTTAGTATATTTCTTAGCTACTTAATTTAGTTTTATATTAACCAAGGAGTTTCTCTAATAAATTTTTGAAAATGGAGTAACTGAAAGTACTTGAAGTATTATTTGTGAATAGCGTATCTCAAACGTAATTGTTATATGAAAATTAAAACTATATTTATGTGTTATATCTTCTATACATGAGCGATCAAGAATTTAGTTAAAATCTAATGACCGGAAGTATCACTTTATTCTTACGATTTTTAAGATTTTTGCGATTTTTCGAAAACGTTGTTAACAATTTCTTTGAAACTTACTACGATTTTTATGTCCTTGACATCCTTTTACGTGAACTTAGATGTTTTCCAGAAAACATGGGTTGAAGCGATTTATCAGAGAAAATCTCTAGAGTTAAGCAGGGTTTTACGTGTCCAGTAATTTCTAGCCGTTAGAATTATCGTTCCCAAAACAAACGTAAATAATATTCTAATTATTTGTGAACATTTGCATATTTGGATATCTATGCACGTAAGAAAAAGTCGTGTGTTGTCTCATACCAGATTTTTAGAAATAAGATTGAATTTTTGTCTTAAAATGGTAATATAGATAAGTCTGTGTACCAACTTAGGTTCCATGATAAAAAATAGATTTTAAGAGGATTTAGCGGTGAATTTTTTTAATTCACGTTAACTTCTCAATGCACTCACCAAAAGCGAATCAATTATAATTTTGTTAACTATTTCTTATTGATTTTGAGAAAACAGTTAAACATTTCCGTCATTTCAAAACTGCAAAGATGATTTTGTGCAATATACACATGCAGCAGGATGTACGTTTGTATGGATCATTGTAAATAATTGGATTAAATACTACAGGTAGTGTTACATAATTTTCTGGTGTAATAGCTCCCTTATTGGCATCTATTGGTAATGCGCTGTCTGGTGTTTCTTCTATACTATAGGCTTCTGCCTCTTATCAAACCTAGAAGGAAGTACATTCATAAAACAATTGTAATTGCTTTTACATACGTGAATTTGGGATAGCCATAAATGTAAATGTTCTTCAAACCAAGGCTCCCAAAAACCTAATGACTTACTATTTAAAAATTTTAATGAGATTTTTAGTTTGAAGAATAATTGTATGTAATTAAATTTATATTTTACGACAAAGATAACATCGCTAAAGTTGTACGCTTGTTTTACACAATCCTTAATATGTTGGTGTTAGGATCAGGGCCGCATTTTAGATGGGTTCATATTTAAAAACAGTTCCTTTTATAAGAAACTACTATTAAACCAGTTAAATTTTTAGCAGGTAAACCTTCAGATGGTAGACAACATGAAATTCTATGTTTTTTGTTAGGAAACATTAATGAAACAATTTTCGGGTGTCCAACTAAAGGAATCATTGCAAAATATTTTTAATTAGCGACTATCATACTCGAAAGAACTCATACCGGATTAATTAGGAATTGTTTCGGAGAATTTTGGAGTTCTTCATGATCCGATATTACGTTAACCCGAAAAAAGTTAAATATTGTGCTGACAGTTGCAGTAAGTACGCTATACGGATTCCAGATCAAAACGCTACATAACTTCACTTTTGAAGTTTGGCGGCCATCTTGTAGGAGGAGTCGGCGGCGCCCACTTTGTGAGAGGAATAGGCGGCGGCCATTTTATGGGAGGAATCCGCCATTTTGTAGGTCGATTATTTGTGGGTGGGTCACTCTTTGGGTGGAGTGGGTGCAGTCGATCATTTTGTGGGTGGGTGACGGCCATTTTGTGAGTCCGCCATTTTGCGTGAGGGGTGGGAGTAGTCGGCCATTTTGTGATTGATCATTTTGTGAGTGGGAGGTGGTCATTTTGGGGCGTGGCAGTGCATGTGCATGATTGAAGGAAATCAGACTGCGTAAATATCGTCATGATCTAAGGATACAACATGTACATCTTTTTGTAGTAAAGGAGAAAGACAATAAAGTAGAGAGTCGGCCATTTAGGGGCGTGGCGACACATGTTGAGGATTTAAAAAACGGATTTAACATGAATAATATGTGTGTTTTTGTAGTAAAGACAATTAATTATTGAATTTCTCATTTTTTATCAGCGTAGCAGGAAAATGTAGTGAGATTAGCATGAGAAAGCATTTTCTTATCAGTACAGATAAGAAATACGTCAGATTTATATATAATTGGCATGCAAAAGTCGATGTCCTCATTTCTTATAAGAGTAGGAAATGTATTAATATTACATTATAATTAGCATGCCAAAGCATTTTCTTATCAGTCAAGACAGGATATAAGTCGCATTTATAAATAATTGGCATGAAAAAGCTGATGTCCTCACATCTTATCAATCTAGGTAGAAAATGTATTGAGATTAGTTTATAATAAGCATTTCCTTATCAGTCAGGAAATGAGTCTGATTTAGAATTAGCACATAAATGCTGACGTTCACATTTCTTATAATTATAATTAGCAATTAGAAGCATTATCAATACAGTATATTTGCCGACTGTAACAGTTGGGTAACAGGTCGCGTAACAGAGGGGTAACAGGTATTTTAACTGATCTGTTCACGATAGGTATTCATTAGTCGGTCCTGATTCCACACCAGCAGCATATTAAATCATAAATGTTGAGTTTTTCTCTCTCTATCACATGCATTTATATATAACTACCTCGCTTCAAGCAAGCACGTTACCAATCCCTAGCTGAAAAAATCACTAGAATAAGTTACAAAGCAGATTCCCGGAACTTCTCAGAAATATGTTACTAGATTCTAGGGAATATTCAAAGTAAGTATGTCCCTACGTTTAGAGGAGAATTTGAAATGCACCTGACTGGAAAAATCAATACAACAACGAGGTTTTCAATTTCGGATTACCGATGTACTATCTATGCAACTGTCAGTCCTTTGTAAAGGTTCTCACAACTTTAATCCAGCTAGTTCAACATACTAAAGAAGCAATCCGTCACGTGGTATATCTATCTAAAGCGAAGGTGGTAATGCACTTTTAATGTAAAATTATCCATTCTTGGACTTGAGCATGTTGAACTGTCACCTCAAATTAAAATAATCATGCTTGCGTTAATGTAAAAAATGGCGTGTGTTTTGCGTGGGCGATTACATCAGCTCTTTATCTCACCGTACATCATATCATGATCTGGACTTCACCTTAAACCTAAAGATACAACTTTCACGATGCCTGTGAAGCAAATTCCGCGATTTGAACGACAAAATCAAGTATCTATTAGTGTTATGTTGAAGAAAAGTAAAAAAAACGAACGTTTCATTTATCTTTCATCATATCATACCAAAAATAAATAACTTAATGATTATGCATTATACTGATGGTTTTGATGATAAATTTAACAAATGTAATAAAAGATTCTGTATTTGCTGTAAAAATGGCTTCCAATTTAATTTAAACATCATTACATCTCGCTAACCAGCATGCATTTTGAAAATTCATTATACAAGGTGTCCCCATAATCCGTGGACATAGAACTACCACGTATTTGTGGATTAAAAATAAGTCGATTGAACCCAATTTACCTCTATACAAAAGTGCTTCGTTTGTCCGTTAGAGGAA
>JAHWXV010615217.1:0-11716 GCA_024586415.1 Phrixothrix hirtus | reverse complement strand
TATATATATATATATATATATATATATATATATATATATATTATTGAATTGAATAGAAACAATGTTTCAGGACTTTCTAATTTTATAATTTGTCACAAGCTCAATTGAAAATAAAATATGCAATCGCTTACGGTATTAAATCACAACCGGCAAAGCTACAGTGGAGCGAGGCCTGGTTCATGAGTACCTTCGAGGCTGTCAAAATCGGGAGTTGTGGGGCCACTGTTCTCTGGTCTAATACTGCAGAACAGGGATAGTTTACAGGAGACATCTTGTATCAGATGAGGATATAGTAGAAACTGAAACAAAGCACGATAAACGACAGGTGTTACCTATTTTTGACTGCTCCTGAATATTAAGGAGCCGTAAGTTACTATTCATATAGGGAAGAGCCCCCTTTGATAATATGTCACTATGCAGGATTTAATATTTGTTATCAAAAAGAAAAGGGTGTACCCAAAATTATGCACCCTATATATGAAAAAGGTATGCTTGAAGGTTGAGTAAAAATTACGTTCTAGATCAGCACGCGTGATTTATTCCAGTAAAATTTAAGAATGGGCTTTAGTTTAAATAACCAAAAGGAGAAACGAGTGTTCAACTCAGCCTCCGAGTATAATGTTACTAGTCTTACGCCCAAGCAATGCAATCTTGAATAATTGAATAATTTTGAATTTAACTCGGAACGATTGACTATTATAAATTTTTAAATAAAGTGCTAGGTCGAGCAGTTAATTTTAACACACACTGTACCTTAAGATCCTGATAAAACTCAAACTATTGAAATAAAATATCTTGCGCAATATACGTTTATAAATTGAAATTAGCACTTTGTAACAAAATATTTAAAAATACCGAAACAATTTAAAAAACAGTCAAAATTGGTTAAAATAGCTTAAATTTAAGCATTGGTTGGCACAAAAAAGGTTTGCACTTCTGTTATACAAAATTAAAGTCGTCCCTGTCCCAGGAATGATTATTTATAATTAAAATGGCACAACGAAGCTTTTTAAGTCAACGACATTATAAATAAAATAAAACGTGATATTTGAATACCCAAGCGCTTTTGAAACAATGTGTAGGTAAAATTTACAATCGTTACGGTAGTCAACTTTAGCAACGTGATAATCTACCGTTCTAAATTAAAACAGAAAAATTGAATGAATTGCTTAATGAAATAATCTTTAATTCATTTCTTCGCAAATTTTTAATTCAGTAACCAATCTCCTTCTAATAGATGCACTAATTGTAACGGCACCTATCAAGCTATAATTCCCATGTATTCTTTAAAGCGCCGACATTTATCGAGGGCGCACAACATGAAATAAACACTTACGGAATTGATTGCGTTTACAGACGGGGACGTATTTTTTTCTTTGTGAAATTTTTGTTAATGGCCCTGGACAGATATAAAACACACGGGGAATATCGCCCCTAATCCTGTCGAATTTACAATCCCAAACAGTCCGATCTCAGCTACTATGCCTAAAATAAATGCTCAAAATTTAACATATAACTAAAACATATGGATAACTACTTTATAACATTTTTTAGAAATGTCTTAATAGAATAATCAGTAATTACTGAAAATCATATACAAATATATTTTATCTATTTGCGTATCGAAATGACCTCATTTCGAGGGCCCTTTCAGTTTCATAATGGCCTTTTTTTTAACACGAAATATATTATTTAAAAAGGTTAGTAACATTAACGATTAACCGTATTGAACGTCAAAATTGAATATAAAATCGACAAAACTATCATTTAAATGTCAAAACGCCTGTGTTACAAACTATCACAAAATTCCCTCAACAAATTACAATGAAAACTGTCTAAGGCGAAAGCTGGAAAAAGCGCAATCCTTCTTGTTCCGGAAAATATGTACAGTTCCCTGAAAATTATAGAGAAAATACATAGACTAAGCCGGAAACCGTTTAACGCAAATACGGAAAGGAAATATAGGTCCGATGGAATAAATTTAACCTGTAAAATACGGAAAATTGTGTTGCTCTAGTGCATATGAATACATACGTAATGTCAATAATATCTATTCTTTTAACCTGCATAAAATGTACAGTTCCCTGAAAATTATGGAGAAAACACATAGGCTAAGCCGGAAACCGTTTAATGCGAATACAGAAAGGAAATATAGGTCCGATGGAATAAATTTAACCTGTAAAATACGGAAAATTGTGTTGCTCTAGTGCATATGAATGCATACGTAATTCCAATAATATCTATGCTTTTAACCTGCATAAATTTGTATGTATTTCTTACAAGGAATGAAAATTATATTTTCGTATTAAATTTAACCGTGGGACTTTTTAATGTTATTAACAAACATCAAAAGGGACTTGTTCATACTATTCTGCTAAAATGCAAAATTATCAGTTCTTTAAATGACTCACACGCAGTTTCAATCCTAAGTACGTGCATATATTGTGCAATTTATTGATGCGGTTACAAGTATTCTCGTGGTGTTACGTCCTCGAATAAAAAAATTGTTTTAATTTTTTAAATAATCTTAAGATTGTTGTTTTTAACTAGATTTTGTGTTTTTTTAAATAAAAATGAATCGCATATACAATACTATTACACTTAAAAAAATTAACCTAATAAAAGTCCACGCAACTGAAAGTTTAAGTGCTAAGCAATTCACCATTAAATTGAACTTCAGGAAAACACAGATGTATAATTCCACAAATGTGGAATGCAAAACTTTAAAAAATATCCATGTATATATACATGAAATAAAACATTTAAAATATAATATGATAAAAGCTAATTAACAAATGTCTTATGCAAACCAAAAAATTTATTTAGCGATGTAAATCTGTTTAAAACGGAAGCCTGTGTAAAACGGAAAAATTTCATGGTCCCTTGGGATTCCGGTTTAAACAGTTTCACTGTATATGCTAACAAAATGCGTTTATCTATTTGCAAGTTGAAATAAACTGATTTCGAAATCCATTTGAGTTTCATAGGATCTTTTCAGAAACTTTACCTACTGGATCAGATTGTGACTCGTGTTAATAAAATGTGTGCGTAAACTTTAGGACGTAGAATAACCAGTGTTTGAAAATATCAATCCGTTTAACTCGGTTCACAATCAGGTTAGTCATTTTATAATCCTAGTCGATAGCAGGGTAAAAATTTAAAACTTGCAATATAACCTCAATTTTTCGTAGACTGCACACGTAAAATTGTTTTATAGTGTTACTGCATTGTAAGTGATATTGTTCTAATACAAATCAACGACAGAAAATAACCAATCTCGAATTTGCGTTTGAAAATCATTAAGTTTTGGAGCAGCTTTGAATAGAACCCGGTTAGCCTAGTCACCTGATTAGGTTATTCAGATTGTGAACTTGGTAGCATTAATAATTAACCTTATTAAATGTCAAAACTAATTAGAAAATCGAGAAAGCTTTCATATTCAAATGTCAAAACGTTAGTGTCACCAACTATCACAAAATTATATATGTCAAGAATTGTGTTTTTCCTAAATCATAAGCAAATGGATAAAATAATATAATAAACTCGTTCCATAAGACGTTTTATCATTCTAGTTCTTTAGGAAACTAGCCTCTGCGAGGCTCGTTTTTTAAACTGCGATAAAAATATATCTCACGAAACTTGTTTTTTAATATACTATTTTTCCTAAATTTTAGGCATATAGATAAAGTAGTATGAAAAACTCGTTCGATAAGATGTTTTATCACATTCGTTCTTTTGAAAACCCGCCTCTACAAGGCTCGTTTTCTAAATTTGCACTTGTATGATAAAAATATGTCTTAAAAAACTTGTTCTTTAATATACTATTTTCACATCACCGTATTTTCAATCTTTCAAGATAACATAGAGAATTTAATATAGTTTTCTTTATAATAAACTCAGCTGTGTGCATGGGTTGGGGATAAAATTTTTAAAGTTTGATTAAATGCATTTTTATAATGTGTCATATTAGAAAATATTTATGATTTTATTCAAGTATAATAATAATAAAAACGAACTAAAAAGAAATTATTTTCAAATATCAAAAACTACCTTTAAATACGACAATATTCTATGTAAATCATTTAAATTTTACAGAACTAGTCGAATACGTGGCATATTCATTTATGTAAATTATAGACGCATTGTATTTAATCCCATTGTGTGTAGGTACATTGAAATTAACAGTGTTTGCATTTTTTATTTTATATTAATATTACATATTTAAAGAATATGCAGAAGTGTAAATAATTTAACCAAGCATCATATAATTAGTTATCAAAACTGTAAGCATTTACAACAATAATTAATGTTTTTAGGTAGGCGAGAAATTCAAGGTGTTGAAGGTGAGTTATATTATTAATATTAATAGAAATTTTTCACATGCTTGTAAAATATTCAATGATAACCTATTGCATAAGCGATTCATTAGTTATACATTATTGTATTTTCATTTCTGAATGTTAATTTTAAAGATTCAGCTATTAAATGTACTGGGCAAACTAAACAAGAATAGGTAAATAATAAAGTTTAAAATAACCGTAGAAAAAATATAGTGAAACCCAAAGATTACAATCGTGCATCTTTTTAGAGAAAGTTAATGTAGAAAAGTATGAGGCGTGTTTTAGGACAACAATTTTTTGTTGCCATATATTATTTTAGTGATATACAATGTATCTCAGGGAAGGTGCAGCAAATGGGTAACTGTTATTAAAGAAGATAGAGAGTCGCTTAAATGGGCAAAGTAGTGTAGATTTATGCGTTGGTTAGAACGCAGTTAAGAAAATGATCGTAGCGGCGTTTAGTAACTGTTTCGAAAAAAGTATTTTTTAAAAATTCCTTAGAACTTCTTTATTTGTAGTCGTATTAAAAAAGTCCTAAATCGTTCCGACGTAATTTTTTAAGCTCTATAAAATTTAGTAATCTAAAAAGGAGTTTGAGTCACCGTTCTCGAGGAAATTATGGCATCCAAATAATCTAAGAATATTTTTTGATATGGTCACAAATAAAAAAGTTACAGAAACTTTTGGAAAATGGAATTTTTATAGTTTCTAAGCAGTTTCCATACCCCTTACAATAAATTGTTATCTTAACCACTTTCTAACCAACATATAAATTTGCACTACTTTGTCCATTTAACCGGCTCTGTCTTCCTTAATAACAGTTACCCATGTTGCCGCACGTCTCCGAGGACACACTGTATACATAGTATACCATTTGTGTGGCAAGGTGCGATATTCCTTTGTTTTAAAATATACCCAAAAATGTATTAACAGAAACGATAGATGTATTTAATTCACATCTTTAGAAAATATATTTAACTAGCTAGGTGTTCCATACTATGGGTGTATTAAACATACAATTTTTGTAATGGAACGCTCTATATATTACGGATTTAACTTTATTCCGCGATTGTTTTAATTTTCCAGTTTAATGATACTACAGGATATTTATGTGAAAATAGTAGTATATTCTAATTCTATTTAGTTAGTTTTAGAAAAAATTGTTTTGTTTACAGAATCGCTTAAAACTCAAATTTCTGTATTTCCCAATTTTTTTTATTGGTGTTTAAGTTTTGTTACTTGTACCGTATATCTAAATGTCGTGGTTATTGAAATATTAGTCGAGTGTTCGAACAGCGACTGCAGCACTACATTAACGTTGTGGGCAGCTATTTTGAATTGCTTTTATAGTAACCTTTATTTATAATGTCATACTTTGGGAACGATCACTAGAAAGTAGTAATGTTTTCACCAAGAATCTTTTGCAGGAAATCTTTTGTTTTAGTTTAGTAGCAGTATTTGTTTTGTAATGTCATTTTGCTCATTTAGCTTAAATAGTATGCTATTCTATAATGATAAACTTACTTGTTTTATTTCTTTTGATTCATTCAAGGTTACTATACTTTTTGCCATTTTATTATTTTTGACATTAATAAGCAAGTAAGTTTTCTAGATAAAACTTTTTAATTACGCTACATCTTTAAAACGTCATTATAGTCCAATGTTTTAGAATAAATCTCGTTCGATAAGTTTACCTCACTTAGGCCAGATTTCACCAACCTTAAATAAATAGCTAAATAGCTATTTGATGAATATACTATACTCTGCAGTTGAATAAATTTTTGTTTCATGAACGTTTTTCAAAGGTTAGTTAGTTATTCGTTGAATAAGCATGATTTAGTTGTGAACGCAACTTATATATTTCATGGTTTGTAACACAACCTAAATTTGTTACATGGTTTGTTTACTTGCCAGGACTACACGGTATGCAAAATTTTTCATGTGTTTTGTTATTTCTTGATTATCATCACAAAAATAGAAAATAATACAAGGAGAGAGAGAGAGGAGTAAAACCTTTTTAGAAGAAGAAAACGAAAATTTGATTACCATAGATGAAAAACTGAAAGAAATTGTGGAAAATAAAAAACCTATGCAATTTCCGCAAATTTGAAAGCAACAACATGACGGCATTTACGATAGTAATGCAGAGTTACGCTATATCAATAATATACAAGGTAAAAAACACTACGTACATGATTTGGTATTAATATTTATTTTCCGAAAGAAGACAATTAAATATATATATATATATATATATATACTTGTACATATACTTATACACGAATAGTATATATTTTATCTGTAAAACTTATTTACATATCTACATTGTTTGTACATACTTCATTTGGTGTACAAATACACATATAATAAAGTACTTATTTTGTTTAGGTACATGTTTGAACGTTTTGGAACATCAGTTACTTAACAATATTAAAAGAGTGACATCGATCACGAATGACATTATTAGTAATTCAACAATTGCTGGCACTCCTGCAGCAACGGCTGACACAAGTGAAATTAATGTTGAAATATGTAATTCTAGGATGGCCAATAGTTGAACTATTGCTAGTGTTGCGGAAGTTGCACCTACCGTACTAAGTTCGGTGTTTTATCTGCAACTCCAATGCCGGAAGCTTCGGTTCCCGAAACTCCACGATAAGAGTAGTAATAACGAAAAACTTTATTTAATGAAGCAAGAGAGACATAATAAAAAAATGAAAATACTCGAAATAATTCAAAAGAAGGAAGAAGTTGAATTACAAATTATACTTGAGTTAAAGTTAAAAATGCATAGTTTTGTACATTAATTAAGTAATGAATATTTTATTTTGTTTAATTATTAATAAAATATTACATTCTAAAAACAGTGTTTATTACAGCATTTCGAACTCACATTTTATCATGTTTCATGCTATGCAATTCATTTTCTGGATCCTCAAATAATTTCATAACGACATCTTCATCGTCTTCATCACTTTGCGGTTCGTTATCGGTCATTTCAGTCGCAATGTTGTATAACGCCATTGTTGCACCATATTGCTGCTGATTTTGTATTTAAACTTGTCCTCATTCCTAAGGATAAGCAGGGAAAACGCCGTTTAAGAACACCAAATGCCCTTTCTAACACATATCACATTTCTTGTATGTATGTGAATGACATTGTATGTATTTTTAGAAGGTGTTTGTTGATTTAGGAGTGGTGTTAACAGGTATTTCTTACATACATAAACACTGCCTCCTATTAAGTATGTACCAGGATACTCATTAGTTTCCAAACGGGTTCTAAGTAGTGAATCATTAAAATTTGTGGAATCATGAACACTACCTGGTCAACGTGCAATCACATACTGAAATTTTAATTGTGCATCACACATTGCAGGCATATTAAAAGAGAACTAATGCCTTTCGATTTCTATATCAATCTCCATTTTCACTACGCGGTGATTAAATTTTGACGTGGCTACAATCAAGTGCACTTAGCACTTGAGGGAAACCATGCATTTGATAGAAGTCATTTTGAATTTGTATTAATTCATTTCTATTTGATGGCATATGTATACATATAGGCCGTAGTAGTGCTATGTGGTGCGTTACTTTTCTTTCCACATGACATAGTGTTCGCTTTGAAATATTAAAATGATCTCCTGTGCACATTTGAAATGAACCAGTTGCATAAAAACGAAATGCAATAATCAATTGGTTCATTGCAGAAACAGGTGTTTCTGTTACTTAATGGTTCCAAATAATTTTAAATTAAATTGAGAACTTCCTCAATGCATCTTTTTGACAAACGAAATCTGCCTTTAAAGTCCACTTCATCATTTTCGGTAAAAGCATCTCTTCGATCTAAAATTAATCGCGGTCGCCTATGCAAACCTTCTTCATCTGAAGAGGATGATGATGAAAACGTTAAAAATCTATAAATTAAAATCTCGGTGTATACCGGGTTGATAAAAAATTTTTAATTATATAATTTTTATGCGAAATAATACTTAACTATTGTACATTTTATTATGCGAAAGTTATTTGATGAAAGCGACCGTTTTAAGATATAACGATAACATATAAAACAATATGAACGTCACTATTATCTTATAAGGATGATGTTCACATTGAGGTTATGAAGCATTAAATAAAATGTTATCTCTAGATTTTTGATCAGTTAATTTATGGAGTAATTTATTTGGAGAATAGCCTTATTCACTGTTGGTGAAACATAAAGCATTCATTATAGTGGACGAATAGCTTTATTCTATAAATAAGTACTATTTATTGTTGGTGAAATCGGGTATTAATGAATGAATTATGCAAAAATATTGTAATAATCGGTATCAGTTTTATTTTAATCAATAACATTAAAATTAGTAAATAGTTATATTCCTAGTTGAATTTAAATTGAAATAACTTTTGATAAAATGTAGTCTTTACAGATATCAAAATAGAACATTATAAAATTTATGTGGAAAAGAAAAAATTTTAATAATACAGGATATTCATTTCACTAATGTTTTGACATAAAAATGGTTATATATTTTAAAATTTCCTATATAACCTAATAAAGTTGGAAAGTAAAAGAATCACCTAAGAATGCTAATTGCATATATCACTTTATATATAGGATGTTCTATTAGTAAAATGATATGTTTGGTTCAGTTAAATTCAGAATTAATGCACATAATGTTTAACAGTCAAGTACATTTCATACAACCTTTGCGCATTCTAAGCACTGAAAATATCGGGCTTAGAGATTAGCATTCCAAACTTGCTAAGTATGTAAGTAAATTGTGTAACTTTTAGAATGTATGCATAATTTTACCGACTGCATTGATTTTAAAATGTTTCTAGAATTCACACCGAAAACTACGTTTTTTACGTGATGCTTTATATTAATTTTATTGTAAATTAAATAATTACGTTGTCCTTTGATTTCTCATTAAGTATTATTTTATATAATACTGAAATAAATTTTGTACAAATTTCAATTACTCTCATTAAAAATCTGATTAAGTATTTTGAATTCAATTAATAATGAGCAAAGTAAACCTGTGTATTTAAATTTTGAGTGAAATTACAGAACAAGCAACTAATTGCATTAATAGTTCTGCTGAATTTTTAAATTAATGTTAATATAATCATTGTATTCAGGTATCTTGTCAATAACCATTCATGACTAATGTAAGTATCACCTATGGTTTCGATGTAATGCTGTTAGTATATAAGTATATAAGTATATAGAGAATACCTAACTGATTTTTTATTAGAGCGCGATAATGCTTTCAAGCAACTAAAACAATCATAATCTTAAATTATTATTAATTAGTGAATAATTTAGGAATAAGACTATTGGCGAATAAGTATTAAATAAAAATAAATATTTAATAATTTAGTAAATTAATGTTCATGCGTTTATTTTAAATTTTTTAATCAAAATAATGGAAACACTATTGCTATTTTTGAAGGGTTTATTACTATTTTCTTTCTGTTCTTATAAAACATGCAAAGAGATGTTATTAATGAAACCTATAAACTTCATAATTTATAAATGAAATTTATAGTTAGCCTCCAGGGTTAAAATAGTCAAATTACTTTTTATGTATATTGGATTAACAGTAAACATTTTAAATAATGCAATATAATATATAATTCCGGTGTGCCATCATATAACTTTACCTTACCTACGAGTATTTTAAATTATCCATATTATTTAAGGGATTACATTAATAAAAATTCAATTCCTGGAATTAAATTATATTATTAGACATAGAGAAATTTTAGAGAAAATTATAGTGTGGCAAATTCACACAATCTTCCTTGTCTTCCTTTTATTAGTAAGTGCTATTTTATTATAATAAATTATACTAAAATAGGTTAATTTTGCACATTGACAATTAGACTGATTACAAGTTTCTGCTAAGAATTTTAAATTTACGCTAAATTAAACATCTTAGAAAAAACAGTTTATCAAAAGTTACATAATTTTTATGCTCTTTAGCCTAGAATACGGCCAAACCTTTAAACTTTGAAAAAAACAATTTTCCTAGACAATTACAACTAATAGGTTTTAGTATAACCTAGCAATTGACAATTCCCGCTCCATTTGTTTTGAAAACACGAATTCAGCATCTTAGCGAGTATGAAGAGGTATTAAAAATATGCAGTAGTTAAAACGTTTCACAATCAAGAAACGTCTAAACTAAATACATACTTCCATTATGATTGCATTTTATTTGTATTGTTCTTTTGAAATGAATAAATTACATGCAATCACTGTTACTCTAATAACTTCCGTTTATAAAGCCTCCCATTAGTCATAAATCTAGGTACATGAATGTTCTAATCCCTACTATTAGTTTACTTTGGTTTAAATTATTTGATTAAATAACGTTTAACTGATAAAACTTGGCAGGAAAGCTATTAGGGATGCTATCAAATACGTTTTCTTAATTTAGATCTCAATGGATTAACCTTGTTTAATTCTAAACTATTTTTACAATATTCCTATTTTTAACATATTTCAATAAGTTTATCTAAAATAATTTATTTTAATTTTGTATTAAGAAATTATTTATACATAATTATTTTACACATCGCATCGCCATATTGACATTAAAGCATTTAGAAAGCGTATTTTTCGTTTTGCATTCTATAATCTTCAAAAATTAATATTTTCTGATAGAATTTCTCACATATCTTAAAATAAAGTAAAATGGGTAATTATAAAAGTACGTCATTAAGCAGGATTATTTGAACGCATAGAATGAACGTAGGTGATGTAAACTATACCAGACTATTCAAAATTATGTGCATTTAATTGGAATTTAACTATACACCTGTATGGTACGGATCACTTGTCTAGTTAAGAATATTTTATTAAGAAACGTTTTTGTTAATAAAATTTTTGATATGTGTTAAAACAAAATTGGTATCGCTTTATGCCACACTAATGGCGCACTATATACAGAGTGGCCCACCGAAAGGATCGATCAAGGTGTACGGCTTTGTGTGTGAAAATTTAAAAAAACGCTCGAACCCGTATATATTTATTTTTAAGGGGACATGTTTTCCCAATAATTTCATCCCTATAACTTCAACCTCTTAGCGGGTGCGACTTCTACCCTAATTTTTTTAAATGGCAAGGGCTATGTTGCGATACAACATTTACAACAATTCTATGTAAAACGACGTTTAGTTCTTTAAATTTGAGCTACGGGTTACCGAGCAATTGAATTTTGAAACCACTTAATTTAATTGATTAGTGCTTACATAATAAAAATTGGTAAAAACCTTTAAAACTTTTTAATAAACTTTACAATAATAAGTGATTTAGAAATGTTAATTGATTAAAACAATTATCTTATTAAATGTTGAAAATGTCC
>JAHWXV010615209.1:0-10857 GCA_024586415.1 Phrixothrix hirtus | reverse complement strand
GATTATAAATTCTATATTAATCTTATTTGTTTCGCAGCCCCCCAGTAACGACAATTCTATTCCAATAATTATATAAAATATCAAGTTAATATGTGTAATGTAAAAAAGATAGTCAATAGTTAGAATACAAATTTATACAGAAAATTTTATTCTAACAATCTAAAAATGTATACTACCACCATTTCAGAAAACTACCTCAGATTCCGGTCAACTTAAATATAAGCAAACAGGGTTGAATGACTTCTCCAGTCTGAGGTAATAAGCCTAGGTCGTAAATATAATTTAAACTTAAAATAAAAATGCTTTGAATGTTAACTTGAAATTTAAAGTTTCTAGTTAATTAGATGTTATCAGTTGTAATATCCTCTCTTGGGTTTATATTCCTATGATGGTAATAATATAAGTACTGTAAAAGTGTTCTTCTAGCAGTTTTAAAGTTTCTTCGTCTTGGGCCACGAGGACGCTGTTCACGCAGAATTTACGGTAGTTGCGTTTCAATATGAAGGTCCTTGAGCTGCAAGTACTGTAGATCCTCTGCATTATTTATTTGGGGACCGTTTACAATTCGCATTGGGACTCGGTACACCCCCGCACGATATTTTAATTACTTTCGCATTCGTAATCATGTTATTTGACTTTGTGCTGTAGAGGACGTCACTTTAGATACATTAGATACATTACGAAACTAACTTTGATCTTTCCGATGGCGTAGAGATGTACAGGTACTGTTGGATTTTCGAATTCTGATCTTCTATTAACTTTCTGTTAGTTCCCTTTCTTGGTTTTGCTGGCGAGTCAGGTGTCTGCATTTCAAACAGATGTCGATTCGTGTGTAGCTTAAAATCTGTTGAATGTATTGGATTTTGGGTAGTTTATTTTACCGTGGTACTTTCATGTTTTTTATTTTTATGATTTTAAAACTCTTCTCAAATAAAATCATGTATTGGTGCGAATTCGTTATGGCACTTCCGTAATCTATTTCGCTAACTTTGCAATTTTTATGCATTTAGCAGTCGTAATCTTCATACTTGCTTAAAATTTATTATTTTCCAAGCTATCTTATTTTAGTTAATTAGGAAACTGTTTGCGTTGCGTTTAAAATATCATTATATACTATCTAAACTATACACTTTTTGGAAAAATGAAATACGTACTCATTTACTTAATTTTTCTAATAAGTTATTATAATATGAATCATTTAAGCCAATTCAATTGTATTTTAATTCTTAATTAATTCAATTTCTACATATTTCGATTTTATCAGAAAATCATCGTCAGAGAAAGAACTAATTTTACAAATATGAAATGTCAAAATTCTGATATAATCGAAACATGTAGGAATTGAATTAATTAAGAATTAAAATACAATTAGTTTGGCTTGAATGATTTATAATATAATAACTTATTATACAACCAATTTTCAAGATGGATGAATTTTATATTTTAATTTTTCTAATATTGAATTTTTACTTGATTTGGATTAATCCGCCAGAAATTCAACAATACAATTTAGATATCAATATTATTTCGTTTGTTTCATTAAGGCATTGAAACTAGCCGAATATTTAAATAACGAAGTAAAACTATAAATTATAATGAAGGTATGAAAACAGTCTAAGCACAATTAAACAATTTTCAACTTAAGAAAAACATGGAAAATTTTACAATATGTATGGATAGCGTCGCGTCGACATGAATATCATGCTATGAAGTCATTGATCTAATCAATTGCATACAATAAAGAAGCTAACCCAGTAGCAAATCGCAAAGTATTTTACTTTTATCTTATCCAGCAAGTGTGCTTTATTCTTGAATGCATTCGAAACTTTTCTGCCCGTTCAGTTAACTAGATAAGATATCTCTGTGACGCTAAAAACTTTTCAGATTATTCAAAAATTTTTTGAAGAAGTACTATTTTCGTATATTATTTTAAAAAACTTAATATGGTATGTATTTTTTGTTCTTACATAATAATTCCTAAAACGATCTTCTAATGCGATATTCATTTTCCACGCCGAGGTAGAGAGTAATATCAATCGACGCGTTACTTAAATTGCATTACATTTTATAATGATAGAATGTTAGTTTAATTGAAAAAAAATTAATGTCAGTATTTGTAATTAAGCAAATTTAATAAACCATCTTATAATAAAATTAAGTTAGTTTAAAAATATTTCTTAGAATTACATTTGCGAAAGTTGCATAAAACCATCATACTAAAAGAGAAATTGGGATTATTCTGTAATAATTCCAAGTACCGGCAGGTGCGGACAGATAATAGCAACAGCTGGTCTGAATTTTGTCCTTACCCTCTTTCAACCCTTTTACTACAAAAATTTCAGAACTAAACATTTTAATATTATCTAACTGAAACACTGAGGTAAAGGGCCTAAAGCAACTTTTCAGTGTAAAGTTCTCATGCAATTTACACATAATTAGTTTTCTCTACTTTAACCATATTGAATATTTAGTTAGATGTACTATGTCAAGAGCTAGTTCACAAAGTTGTAACTTGCGAATGAAATGTGTCTTTCATTTTAAATATGTACTAAGTCTCAATTCTACTGTTAAATTAATCTTACAACTTTAGACGGGATTTCCAGTATTTAAATATTTGTTTATAAATTCCCGTTTTAGCGCAATTATACTGCAAATCCTTAAATTACTAAAATATAAAAATAACTAAGTTCACTTAAAATGTTAGAAATGAACCGACACAATGACTTATTTCTGAAATCATTCCAAGTTAGTTACCATTAAAGTAATAAAGATCTGCTCTTAATTTTCATATAAATTACTTACTTAAATTTAATATTCAAACTGATATTAACTTTGCGAGTTTCTTCAGTTCAATTATATGTCTCTTGCTTTCATGCTGATTACTTTAGTTAATCTTAAATTTATAACATAAAGATACTTATAAAAAAGCCATTTAAAATATAAATATACATAACCAGACTTATTAATTTATAAAGGTAATTTTGTACATAATTGAGTTTAACATACGCAAACTTCCTTAAAAGTGCTTTAATTTCAAGAAAATGTCCGGTGATAAATCAGATAAAATACCCAACACACTTTTATACGTTGCACATGGTATATATTGTTAATTACAATGTTATATGACTTTGTAATTTACTACAACGCTACGCGTCATTTATTCTCACATTAATTAATGACCTTTATAAAATGCAACTTTGACAAAATAAACTGCATATCATAATTACTAAATTATGAAACACTCTATTATTTAATTCTTCTTCAATTGTACGTAATGCAAATGTATTTAATTAATGTTCACAAATATTTGCTACACGAAAGCTATCAGAAGGTGGATTATATTTTAGTTTTATCTATTACATCGAATATGTTTTACGTCCTTCAACTTGAATTAGCCAAATTCGACCGTTTTAAAAATTATGGATTATGGATTAAGAAATCACCTTTAGCTCCCTATAATTATTTCAGTGTTCATTTTTTTCATTATACATTATCTGACATTTAATACGAAACAAGTTATATCAAAAGATTAGTTAAGTTAAAAAACTTAATTAAAGGATTAAGTCTACAAAGAACCTTGTTATCTTATTTGCAAAGGATCAAACGAAATTTTTGCGAAAGAAACGTAAACTCTGGCTGTTCTCCAAATATTGAAGATACGTTATAACTAAATGTGGTTGTAAATATTGTAAAAGGTTTAGTCCACGCGCAATATTTTGTAGCCATGTTTTAAGCTATAAGTTAATTTACGTAAAAGTAAACGAATTTTAAACATAATTTACAATTTTATTTCACTACTTAGTAGTGCATCAATCAAGGTAATAAGCAATACATTTATTTTAATGACATAAAATTATGTATATACAGTTTCATCTTTAATGCTTCTACAAGGTTACCTATAATAGAGTATTCATTTTATCATTAAAATAACATTTTTATAACTTAACAAAACAAACATTTTATTATATCAAATCACACCTAGTTCTTTGGAATTTAATGTGGGAGAAAAACATTTGGCTAAATTATTCTTAACTTTTAAAATCATTATTTTAGACGGCCTTCTTGAACTGCAATACATTTTTCAATAATATAGTGGTTCATGCCACGAAGTAGCAAATCTTCACCTATTTGTTGAATTTTGTTGAGAATTCCAATTTTAATCTCTTAGATTGTCCTTGGGAGTTTGTCAAAAGCTTTGGATTTCAAATACCCCCCCCTCCCTATAGAAAGAAAATCGGGGCTGTTAAATCCAGAGATCTTGAAGGCCAAAATAAATCCCCAAATCGAGAAATAAGTCACTCATTGAAGATTTCTCGTAAAACCTGCATTGAGTTCCTGGCCATATGAGCTGTTGTTTCACCCTTCTGGAATATCAAAGCATCGTTAAACAATCCTCGTCTATTTAGTTCTGGGTGTCACTGTAACGTAATGGCCATTTCCATCCTCAAAAAAGTATAGACCAATAATTCCCTGGGATCCAATTCAACACCAAACAATAACTTTTGGTTCATTCAGGTTTTTTGTATAAATTTCGAGGAATTTGATCAGACCAGTATCTGAAGTTCTATTTGATTACAATACCGTTTAAGTAAAAATTAGCCGGATCTCTCATTACTAAATTATAGAGTGAATCCCTATGTAAATTTAAAAAAATCTAAACAAATGGTAAACCTCGCTACTCTGTCTAGCTCTCTGAGATGTGCTAACTGATGGAATTTTAGTGCGCGAAATGTTCTTCGACGTCCAGTTTTCTTAAATTTTATATGGAACCATTTCTACTCCAATGATGAATGCATATTAGAATAGCTTTTCGAGTTCGAGCACGACCCCGATTATGGTCATTAAATTCACTTCGAAATGCACGTCTCACCTGTCCTATCGAATTAGTTCTAAAGTAAGTATCAATACAGAAAATACATCATATTGCGATATAGTTACCTTAGTTACATTGTAAAAAATTAATTTAAAACTCAAAATGGATACTCTAATTTGGGGAACGCTGCAAATTCCAATTAAATGAGCTTCTCGGCAAAATTAAAGCTAAAAGAATCAGAATTATTTAATAAATTAAAACATAAAACACTTTTTCAAAGAAATTGAAATTGAAACAGTGTTGCTTCAAATATTCCCCCAAAACTAAATGTCAAAATAATTTTACCAAGTATTATTTTAAATTACCTACGTGCTTTTCATTTAATAATCATTGATGGTATATAATTTTATTTCAAATCATAAAGTTCATTTAGTATAATGGAAATGCAAGTGATAATTGCCATTTAATAGTTATGAAGGTACTTTATGTAATTTTGAATCGATTTTTGTTGGTTTGGCCAATAATATCGTTGCTTAATTCTCGTTAAGGTTTCATCTATACCTTGGTGTCTGTCTTACCCTCATGAAAACGTTTTATTACTGTTATGGTTTCATCTTTGTCCACTACGTCAATTAGTTTCCTTGTCATTTCACCATGTTGATGCTCGCGTTTCTAAAATAGCCTTGAGCTACTGCCCTAAAGTTTTCATATAATTCGTCTTCAAAATATACGTGGTATTTGAACTTAGGTACTATAAGTTCTTTAATAAATTTTACTATTTCCTGTTCGTAGTTCGATTTGTAAAATTGGACTGGACTGGGAACCTTTGTTTTTTTCAAGTAATTTTAATATTTTGGCATTACTAGGACTGTGTTCTACTATGGATATGATTATTTGATTAAGACTAATATTTACTGGACTCTCTACTATTGGTATACCTACAATTGGGGTTTCTTGATTAGAATGCACGGTTGCGTCCAAGTCTTCAGGTTAGTGTTCAAGGGTTTGTGACTAGTCTACTTCGACAATCAGCGATTGACTGTCATCTCGGTCCTTTTTACTATCTTCTCAGTTCTTATTAAATCTCTGCATGTACTCAAATATAGTACCACTTTTATCGGCTTCATGTACGTTGAGTTCGAGGTGGCTGTTTAGATTAACTTCATTTGTTTCAAAACCTGTTATGTTGACTCATTATCTCTACAGATAAATCCTAGCATAGTCTTTACCTTGGGATAGTATAATAAATCTCTACCGCATCCTAATTTAGGAATGCTTAAATTCTTTGTTTTTCGTTTTAGGTAAAAATCTTTTAAATTTAACATGGTATAGAGCATATCTTGGTCTGTTGGTTTGCCGTAATAATTAATTTTAGTTACTAAGTAGATTATGTACCTCACCTTATCTTGCAAATAAATTAGTACATGTAATTCTGGATTTTGATGTTTTAACTTGATAACGTTATGAAATCTAGCCCTAAACTCTCTTGCGATTCCTTGTGTCATGTGGAGATCCTTACTAACGCAATGAGCCAAACTTTCATCGGGAGCAGCCTCAAACAAGTCTCCCATTACTTCTACAATTTTATATTCATTATTTAATTCGTCGGTTCTTTTTCCTAAAAATTTCTGCTACTGGTAAAGCGGCGATTCATCTTCCGCAGAACTTGACGGGAATGTATCGGAAGTTTTATTTCTGGTAGGGATTTGACTTAATACGTTGGTGTTCGTGTTTGATTTTCCCTTTTTGTACACAATTTCGTAATCAAACTCTTCCATTTTTAGCCGCCAGCGTATTAATTTTTTACTGCATTGCTACATGCTGTGTAAATTTTGAATTTACGTTCAAATAAATAAGGTTGGAAATATTTCGTTGACTAGATTATTGAAAAGAGTTCATTTTCGATTGTGGAATAGTTTATTTCAGAATCTTTTAGAGTTCTGTTCGCGTAAGTTACTGGTAGATCACTGCCCACGTTTCCTTGATACAGGACGGCTCCAATGACAAAATGACTGGCATCGGTGGTTAGAATAAATTGTTTAGAAAAATCCGGATACTGTAATAAGGGTTTATTTGTCAACAGGGTCTTACAAGTTTCAAAACATTCGATGTATTCCGGATCTTTAGTGTTTACAACTGCGTTTTTCTTCAAACATTCCGTAGGGGCTTAGTTAATTTCGCAAAATGCTTAATAAACTTCCTACAATACCCCAATAACCATAAAAGCCCTTGATTTGTTTATCGGTTTTTGAAATGGGATAATTTAGAATGGCCACGATTTTGTCAGGGTTTGGCTTCAACCTTCAGGGGTGACTATATGTCCGAGATACGCGACATCCTTCTTCAAAAATTAGGATTTGTCTACTTGTAGATTATGATTTGCCTTTCGCAGTCTTTCGAACACTGCCTCTAAGTTGTGCTCCTGTAAGGTTGTGCTGAATGTTATAAATATTACAAATAGACCAGACACTTTTCGCCGGTTAGTCTTAAAATGTTATCCATAACCCTTTAGAAGGTCGCAGTGGCATTTTTTAATCCCACTGGCATTCGGAGGAATTCGTAGTAACCGGCTTCGGTATTGAAAGCTAATTTTTTGGATATCGGCTTCTTGCATTTCAATTTGGTGAAACCTGGATGCTAGATCAAGAGTTGTGAATTATTGATAGGGTCCAAGTTTGTCAAGTAGATGAGAAATATTTGTTAACGGGTATCTATCATCAATGGTCTTTTCAGTGAGTTTACGGTAATCTATAACAATTCGCCATTTACGTTTTTTCCGGTTGCGTCCAGTTTTTTGAGGATGATCAGAATGAGAGATGACTAGGGTGAATATGAAGGCCTTATTATGCTTGGATTAAGCATTCTTCGTATGTGTGAGAGCATTTCTTGTTTGTGAATTTCTAGTTACTTGTATGACTTCGTATATACTGCAATTTTAACCTTTGTTTTATTGGAATGCTTAATTTGATTTGTGAAAGTTAACTTGTCGTTTTCAGACTGGAAAATGTCAGAATATTCATTCAATAGTTTTAGAATAGCCGATTTCTCTTCGGAGTTCATGTGATATATAATATATATATATATATATATATTCAGTAATCCACGTGCGGCCACTAACCGGAAAGATCAGAATAATCAACAAGAAATTACACAAATACTTTTAATTAGCAGTTTTAACCTAGCAAATGTTTTAAATTTTAGATTTAATTGATTCTTGGTACAACTGTAGCTGTAGTTAAGAATAAAAATTGTTTTTAAAAGTGTGCTTACAAATTATTGATTTGTAACTGACGTAGTTGGTACGATAGTCAAAAAGGATTAACGAATATAACTTAAAGGGATAAAAAGAACATACAAAAGCACGTAATTAAAAAATAAAAATTTTATGTGATATCTTTGTTGAAAGAAGATCAACAAGCTCGTGACAAGGCGTAGTAAGCCGATTCCAAACATAAAACATCTACATTGGAAACAACGAACTCTAGAGGACATCGAAGTAAGCGAATTTCAAGCATCAACAGAAATTCATATTGTAAGTACACTGTTAAATTAGAGGTTTTTCTTCATGTAATATCGATAATAATTCTATTCGACTTATTATTCCGACTTATTGTTTAAATCCTTGTATATCTCCCTCCAATTAAAATAATATGCATAAAATAAATAATCGATTACTAATATCTTAGTATTGTTAAAAAAGTTATATCGTATATTATCAAAAATGCCTCTCGCAAATCACAATGTACCTATTCCAAAAAAGGGATGTATTGATATGCTGCCGGAATTTTGTGGAAAAGGGCAGTTGCTCTCGAGATTTATAGAAATTGCCGAAAAATTAGTAACAAATTTTTATAATACAGCCGATATAACAGATTTTCAAAACTAATGTTTTATTTCGAGAGTTTTATCTAAGATCCGAGGACAAACAGCACTAGAGCACTAGCATCATGCATAGTTACAACGTGGTCATATTTAAAAAATGCGTTAATCAGCAGTTATTCTGGCAAGCGTGATGTTTACACTTCAAATATAGAATTAACAGAACTAAAACAACAACAAAACGAATCTGAATTTGAGTTTTATAAAAAAAATTCAAAATTTACTAAATTTACTCGTATCTTATATCGCGACGCGCTGTAACAACGAGGAAATGCAAATTTTGAATACCTATTTCCAAAACTACGCATTAAGAATTCTTTTATGCGGACTTAAGGAGCCCATTGGACAACTGATGGGCGCTAAAAATCTAAATAACTTAAGAGAAGCTTTAAATATGTTAACCAATGATTTCCAAGTCGGAACTTATTTTAAAAATAATAGAACGCCTCAAAATGACATAACCAATTTTTTTCAAAATCCTGGAACCATATACTTATCACAAATTAATAATAAACCGTGGCAGTCACATCGCCCCCATTTATTCCACGAACACAACAAAATTATCTATACAAAAATAACTATAGTCCACCACAAGTAAATCGAAACTAACAATTTGGGTTCAATAAGGCATCAACCTTGAACGTACAACCAATGGCGCAGAATAATACTACCAATTTTATAAACTGGCTTCAATGGGTATTTGTGTCCGCAATACGACCCGACCCGGATGTGCTTACCGAAACTTTAACAGGCCGAATTTGTCACATATTTACGAAGAAGAGTTGCTTAATATGGAACACAAGTACAATAGAGCTGCAAAAGGAACCAATCAAATGAGATATTTAAGCCACGGAAACGAAAATTTTGCAAGCACCGAAGCCTCGGAACAAAATCCACTCCAAGAATAGAATTTACGAACCAGAGCGATTACCGGAGCAAACTACCTTACGTTTTATTCTCTGAGAATAACTTTAAAATTTTGTTAGACCCAGCTAGCGCAAAATCATTTATAAAACCGTAAATAGCAACGTAATTCTATAAAACTCTATAATCGAAGATCCATTTAAAATTTTTGCAGCACACTGGTAATTTAACGGAAAATATGGCACACTTGTCCCCATTTCAAAGTTTAACGACACAAATGGGCAAAAGCTAAAATTTCACCTATTTAATTTTCATAATGAATTTGATATGTTATTAGGATTAGACAATTTAGAGAAATTGAAGGGTACTATCGACCTTCATAATTAAATGGCTATTACGCCAAATAGTAAAATAAAATTTCATTAGTACAATGATGATGATCAATCTTGTAGGAACGAGTCCCTTAAATTATATAAAAAGGTAGGTACCGATAACTGAATACCTCTAAATCCAAATACTGAAAGCGTCATTAACACTAAAGTTAGCCAAACGGTCGGAACAATTTTAATTCCCCAAATTGGGATAGGTAGCATATTAATTCCAGAATGTATAACCAATAAATTATATTAAAGAAATTAGGAATTGCTAAATAATCTTTGAATAGGCAATACATGCTAGGTTGTCGATGTAAAACTTGCAAATCACGCAAGTTCATCAATTACCTCATATAGAAATATCTATTAAAGGTATTGAACGCCTTGGATTGACTTTATATATACATATTCGAGATTTCTGCTGTCGTGTCTGTAGCTCAATGGTAGAGCATGCGTCATGTAAGCGCAAGGTCTTGAGTTCGAGCCTCATCCGATGCAGAAAATTTACATTATATATATATATATATATAAATGATATATATACATTATATATGTATATGTATATATGTATATATATATATATATATATATATACATATACAGTGTGTTACATAATTGAATATCAATATTGCAGTGAATTAATCTGTGCATGATTTTAAGACAAAAGTTCATATAAACATAAGTCCGTTTTCGCTTTATTTTTGATATATTGAGTGATAAATAAGCTTTTCTCTTAAATATTTTTTTAATAACTCCGTAACTACACCAGATATTTTTAGAAAACTTTGGGGGTGTAAAGTAGATGTAGAAACACATCTTTTTTGATGCTAACCTATGTTTAATTTTAACCAGTGGCGTCCAAATTAATTTTACCTTGACTATTTTGATTGGGAAGAATGGTACGCCACTGCTTTTTTTAAAAACAAA
>JAHWXV010615077.1:0-16290 GCA_024586415.1 Phrixothrix hirtus | reverse complement strand
CCTTTTTATTTTAAAATTTAAAAATGATAAAACAATTAAATTGGTATCAAAATGAATAGAAAGAGTTAGAGAATACTACCTGATACAAAGGTATTTAGTAACTCAATGTATAAGACGAAAATAATTATTACGTAAAAATTGTTACAACCAGCCCCGGTCTCCTCTAATTTCGCCGTTAAGTCTGAATAAAATAACTATGAAACTAAAAGCTCTATCTAAATAAAAATTTATATTTGAGGTCATAATCGCATTTGGTTAAAATTTGGTTAAAGTCGAATAATCGGAAATACGACTCTATGTTTGCCATTTTTAGATATTTTCCGAATTCTCCGTGTTCGCGATTTTCTTGAAATTAGCTCTAACGATTTTTTTTAAAATAGTATATTTCTTAGCTACCTAATTTAGTTTTATATTAACCAAGGAGTTTCTCTAATAAATTTTTGAAAATCGAGTAGCCGGAAGTACTTGGGAGTAATAGTTATGAACAACATATCTCAAAAACAAATCGTCATATGATGATGAAAAACCATGTTTAAGTTTTTTATCTTCTGTACATAAGATGGCAAAAATTTAGTTAAAATTGAATGACCGGAAGTGCCACTTTATTCTTGAGATTTTTAAGCTTATTACGATTTTCTAGAAAACGACTTTAACAATTTCGTTAATATTCTGTTACATGAACTTGGCGGTTTTGCTGAAACAATGCGATGAAGCGAGTTATCGGAGAAAATCTGTGGAGTTAAGCAGTGTTTCGCGTGGCAAGTTAATTAGATGGATGACCGTTAGAATTATCGTTCCCAAAATAAACGTAAATAATATTTTAATCATTTGGGGACATTTGCATATTTGTTTATCTATGAACGTAAGAGAAAGTCGTGTGTTGTCTCACGCCAAATTTATTTTTAAATATGTTGACAGAGTTATTATACCAAATTACTTAGACAATAAACAAATTTAACTTCTAAGTATTGTTTAATTTTATAAATTTTATTAAATAGAATAGCTGTTTTTTTCAATAAATTTTATATAAACTATTAAATTTACAGTCAATCAAATTAATTAACGCAAATAAGTGCTACAGAATAAAAAGTTTGTACAAAATGTATGAAAAAAATAAGGTTTGCATGGCGCTTAAAGTAAATAGGTGTTACTAAACTGTCATTGCAATGATAACAATCAGTGACTATTTGAAATCTATCTTAGCCTTGAACCCATGAAATCAGAATTTTAATTATTTAATCTATTGGAAAAATATAGCCATAGACTTCCTCTAAAAAATTAAATTTTCAATTTAAATATTAAGAGACCCCTATCTAGATGATTAGGCATATTTTGTAGAAGGTTAATTAATTTTGTAAGTACGTCTAAAAATTATTTTTTGATGAACTAAAATTAATTTGTTAATATGGTTCTGAGTTTATACGGGTTTCGATGCAAAGATTCCCTGATGGGGTGCCTGATTTTAACTTCTTAAATATATAGACTGTTGCCAAATTAATTGCTAAATAAAATATTGTGCAAAATAATTTTTGTTATACTTATATTGGGTATAAAGACATAATATATCTTTTAAATAAGATGTTTCTCAATTATTTAAGCAGAGTATATTTAAATAACATTGAGTGGGTTAAAAAATCGCAGTTTCTAGAATTTGTAGCAATGATTACAGATTTTTACTGGATTTATTTTAAATACATAATAATAAAATTATCTACAAACCTTTAATATGCGAATTCAAAAATTGCACAATAGAATTATTTTTTAAAAATATTTCAGATGAATGAATAGCACTTTTAGTTAATATAAAAGAGTATACTTCTTAACTGTCAAACTAATTCTACTATAGAAATGAAAGTTAGGCCAAACTTTATTTTTAAAAAATGGGGTGAGAAGAATTGTTAATCCATCTATTGTGAAATGCTGTACCCCTTACACCGAAGGGGACTTCCTCATTCAATTGTTAAAAAATGTTAAGTAAACCTGTCTAGGTAAACGGAGTAAAATTTAGATATCAAGTTAATTTTATAATTAATATTTAAATGTAGCCACCATTTTGACCTGGAAAATCGTAGGCGGAGTCTTGGTGGTCAAATAGGGGCTAGACCCACACACAAAGCGTGCCTATATAACTCAAAAACACGTCCGAATTTCATTCATTTGCGCATAGACTCTAAATGCTCAATTCAACTTCCCACTTCAGAACTAGTACTCCACGTGTAAAACCCTAATTTCAGTTCAAGTTTTATGTTCTATAATTTTGTTTAATTTAGTATATATACCTATTACAGTGTTTTTGTAAAGTGTTTCAGTGATGCAAGTTTTGAATGCGCCTTTATTTTGTGTTTTATATTTTGTGCTCTTTTCAAGTTTGTGTTTTAGTTTTAGTTTTTTTATATCATTACATTTTAAATTTCACGTGAAAACAGGTATTGTATTTAAATTTAATTTCACACCTTACACTTTATGGATGCATGTAATTTCTAACCTCAAATGTAAATCTGTATTTTATGCCAACTGCATGCTTGAAGTTTAAATTTTCATTAAATTTACAATAATTTATTATATCAAATAAAATAAGATATGTTCAATAAACGTTTTCAAACGAAGATTTTATAAAAATCACATAAATTTGTTAATTACAACGACATTTGGTGATAATTATAAATAGCTAAGGTAACTTTTACATTATTTTATGTACGAAATTTTGCAATTTACCAGCTGTTTGTTTAAATTCTAAAAACAACAATTCTAATATTTGGCAACTGATACTTTAGAAAAGGTTATTTTTATTTTTAATTATAAAAAATATAAATTTTTGTAGGAAATAGTTAAAATTCCCACTCATTATAATGCATTCTATCATTTAGACTAGCAAAATGATATATAAAAATTAAGAAAAATTATTAAAATCGCACATTATAGTATTATTTATTTAAATTTAGCAAATTTAAACATTTAACCATAACTAATTTTCAGCTTAGTTTAAAGATAATCTTAAATTTCCTAAAATTATTGTAAAATTCAATGTCACGTAGTAATTCGTTTTGTAATAATAAATAAAACCTTGAATAATGCATTAGACTAATTATAATTAAATGTTGTTTCTAGAACATTTAAATTATTAAACAGATTTGTTGTTTAAACCAGCGTTTTGGGCATAAACTGAAGACAATTTTCAGAATTCACGTGATTGTTTTCTTTTATTGTTATATTAAATTAAGTGTGAAAATAAACATATTATTATTAACTGTCGCATCGTCAAAAAAGTAATTTATTTATGCTAAACAGAAAAAGTTATGTTCATTTTATTTGCCAAAGAAAATTTTAGTAAGATTACCACAATTTCTATCTAAAAATAGTCTTATCCATAAAAGGTATCAAAGAAATCCTTTTCGAACTCTTTAAATTTCAAAACTTGCTTCATTTAAATCAATAAGTTACCTAATGTTTGTTCACATAATTAATTGTCTAAAATACATTAATAAATTTTGCCAATCGCGAGCTGTGCCGAAGAACTTACTCTTTATTAACAAAAATTCCGAAATTTCATTTAGCTACTGCCTGAAAGATTCGAATGAGAACTTTTCATAATCTTCTAGTAAAATGGCATTAAATAAAATTTGATATAGAAAACCAATCATATTAATTTAATACATAAAACGTTTGTAATTAAAAATTTAACAAACAAACGCTTCACTAAAATGACAGAGGAGAAAAGAATGTCTCATGACTGAAATAAATTAAAAATAAAATGTAATTATAAAGGAGTTACAAAATTGTAATCCTAGTACAACTTTTCTATTTCATGTGGCCGAAACTAAGTTAAAAATACCTAATTATTACATATAAATCACTTTTACATACTTTCTAAAAAAAATTGAATCAAAATAAATTTATTTAATGTTATGATTATAAAAGTGCACAATTTTTAAAACTTTTTAATTAAAAATTCACTTGAAACAAGTTTTTTTATTATAATATAGCGTTACATTATTTACAAAAGTTTTAATAATTTAAAGTTAAACGGCAGCAATCATAATAATTATTCATTTAACCGCCAGTTTGTATTTTAAAGTTTTTAAAGTGAAAAATATGTTAAAGTATCTAATATAAATATTTATAAATTATGAAACACTGTAAAGAAGCATGTATTTACAATTAATATGTGCATAGTAAAACGAACGAAGCTTGTAATTCATACATTAGGTTACAACAATCTATTACACAATCTAAAACAAATGTGTGTTCTATTCTTCCAACTAAAGGATAGTTAATACATTATAAATTATAATTTTATTTTCAGTAAACCCTTAATTATTTTTATTGACTTGAAATTAGTATTTAAAAATTGCGAAATTGTTTTAAAAAATAGGCTGTGCAAATTTTTTTGACCATTTTCCTTTTTAACAAATGATAAGAAGGGGATACTGTATAAGAACACATTTCTTTACTTACAATTTAGCATAAGCAAAATTTGTCATTAGCAATGATCCCTGGTCAAAAAAATCGTCCAAAAACGCTGATAGCAACGTTTCCGAGTTCTTTACTTACCTACCTTTGGACTATGAATTACATTCCATAAATAAAAAATTAACACATTTCAGATTAAAAACAGTACTAAATTTCTAAATGTTGATTTTGCAGGAAAAATTGAAAATATTTAAATTGGTTTTATTCATAAAATTTAAATCATTTTCCAATAAAATTAATGAGCGAAAAAATTCATATAAATTGTATAGAAAACGCGCTGCACAAAAACAAAATGTTTAAATCTCAATTGACACGTGTTTATCGTCTAAACAATTTATTTTTCTTTACACGCTACACTTATCGTATCTAGAAATTTCGTTTGATTAGTCAACGTTTTTACCCTGTCGAGACGAATCTACTACAGTAAAACGTTAATGCAATACCAAACGATTTGTACAATAATTCGAATTTACACACAGAAATTAATGGCTGCATAGCTAATACTATTCTAATAATGTTTGAAAGCCAAATTTTCTATTTTAGGTTTAGGTTATTTAGTATGTGTTCTCGATGAAGATGATTAAATATAAATCGAACCCAAGTTTGACATGGATTAATGTTGAGATCCAAAAATTTAGTTTAGGTCAAATTTCCAGACATTATCTTCAGGTTTCGTAAAATGGAATAAAATAACCGGTAAATGAGCACCGGCAGAATTGTTTTAAAAAAAATTGTGGATAAAAATATGTGAAGTAAACTAGTAAATAGAAATATGAAAATCAAGATGTTTTCTGGAATGAAAACATAGGTATTGAAGTCCAAAACAAAATATTTAGCCTCAAAGTTTATAAGAGAAGAAGAAGAAACTTGGTTTAATAAAGAATTATAGTTTTCAATGTAAATAATGAAGAATGATATTCGTAACCATGCTGACGATTGATTTTTCTGTCGAAATGGCAGGGTAATACCTATATAATATTCATAGAATTAATTATTTCATATGGCAGCCAATGCAAAAGTCATGTTGAGGTTCAAGTGCATTCAAAATCCATGGAATATCCAACGAAGCACTAACCATGATTGACATTGTACATTAGCACTAATATATTTTTAAACAGTTGACAATTCGAATCGTCTGAATTTTGCATAAGTTGTTAAGCTTTATTTGGCAGGTGACAACGGTGCTAATTTTAAATTCTGAACTGCATATTTAATTGGAAAACGGCGGATTTTTATTTAGTACGTCTCGGTGACGTAATTTGTATCCGCCTCCTTCTCAAATTAAGTATTCCACATTAACGACGTTGGAAAAATATTTTGTTAACTACTATATTATTTTTTGTTATTAAATCTATGATTGTCCTTTAATTACTAATACACTAAAGTCTGTCGTGGGTATCTTAAAAAAGGGGGATAAATTTAATTCAAGCTAAATCGTACACATTTTTATTTTGTTATGGTCATAAAAAGACATACTATTGAATAATTTAACAAAATCAACAAAAAAATTGCACATAATAATTCTATAAATAATTTTTACATAGAGACTTCAATAGTGCGCTCGACTGCAAACCTTAAATTAATTTCAATTTACAGAAAAGTTCTAATAAGAAGACCTTAGTTACTAAAGGTTTTGATTGTTGCTCAGAAAGCCATATATTTAATGGGCTTTTGGGCAATAATCATATCCAATAGAACTAATTATAGCAGCAAGAAAAACGACGTGCCATAGCGGAAATGAGGAATAAACTCGACGTACAACATCCAAATTAATTATAAAATCAGGTGAGCCAACAACTAAATTAATTTGAACACATTTTACAACAAAAACTAGAACAAATTGAGTCATATTTAAGATTCTAAATATTTTTTTAGCTGTACCTGGGCGGCACAATTTCGGCGCGCCCATAAAATAGAATTTTCAAATTAAAATGAAATTATTTTAGCAGTTAATCTGGTACTGAGTCAACTGTTTATTTTTTATTGTCTTGCTAATTATTTTAAGTAATAGTATGTGCACTATAAACATTTACAGGCAGAGTACATCAGAAAACCAACTAAAAATTTGATATAAAATTAAATAAAAGACGAGGAATTATAATTTATAATTCAACCTTAAACCTATGCCAGTTCCGATCGCCGTCTCATCTCCATCGACCATTTACGTACACTATTTTCACCGGAATTAAATACTTGAAAGTGATCAATTTATTAACAATGACGCACATACCAGCAAAAAATAAAATAACCCAACAAATTATTTCCCCTATTTTTCTAGTCATTTTATATTGTATTAAATGCAAGACAATTTAACTTGCAAAACATTGATAAAAATAATGATTCGCTAATAGCGGACTGATGCTAAATTGACTTATTTATCGCTTTGAATCCGGCTCCTTTCTGCGAAGTACAACCTATAGCTATACCCACACAGGGCGTTCCTTTTCTACAATCGTAAATTAACTTTTAAGTAAATTGAAAAAAATGGTTTAATTTTTATAACTACTTATTTAGAGAAAGCTTTGAATTACTTTGTCGTCTTCATGTTTTGCTAAACAACCAAATAGTTTATATTAATTAAACGTTCAAGTGAACACTCAAAATTTAATAACAAATAAATTATTAGAAATTAATTTGTTCAAAGTCTTAAATATGATCAATACAAGCTAACATTTTCAAACTATGGAACCACAACATTGTAAACATTTTTTTGAAAATATTTTAATTTCACTATAACGCTAAAGTAGTGTATCCATAGATTGATAAATGCTCAGATTTAAACAAATCAAATTCTATTCACAAACATTGTATTTTTTAACAGATAATACTAGGATCACTACCTGCACCAAACATCTAGCAAGCAGAGATGGTGTTAAACTCCATATCAATACAAAGAAGCGAATTGCGAAAAGCTGAAGTAGCGTGTGTCTTTTTCAGTAGGATATATAGACCAAGCGAATATAGTATACGGTATGCATCATATTCAAACGAATTGTAAAACTGAGAATAGTGACTGGTTGTACTAGTTATGAAGAATTGCAAGACACTTCGCAAAACGTCGGTATGTTTTAATTAAAATACTTTGAGATTTCTTGGAAATATTTTTAAAATACATTTCGATGGGGACGTGGCAAATTGTCACAAATAAAATTAGATCTTAAACTGGAAAGATATTCAAATCTCGAAATGTAATTAATCGCACAAAGATATTTCGATTAAAATGGTTAGAAGTTTTAACACAAGAACCACGTCCTAGCTCAATGGTAAGGGTAGAGTTTATTTATTAATATAATAAAGATATGATAAAAAGTATCCTAATGTTTGAAATCATCGAAATTGGGGGAATAGGCTAATCAAAGGGCGCTGCTCAACTCTTTCCCTAATTTGTTGTATTGACTCAAATTGGCACAGGTGTTGCTGCACAATAAAGTACTTGTTTACTAGACTTGCAATTACTTAATCTTAATATGCTCTGCAAATTTTACTTCAAATGAAATCCTCTAAGTTTGTAAATAAAATATTAGACATCAAATATCTATTAAATAAAATGAATAATTCTATAAAATCGTAGCTTTAAATGCATGATAGCCACCTTCAACTATTTAAAATTTGGATATAGTTATAATTAATCACATTGGTTACATTGCGGAAAAATACTTGCTCAACTTAATACTTTCTCCTCTTGCATTCAACGGTGTATTTACTACAAAATTTTACTTTTTTGTCCTAAGCCCTTGTTTGACTAAAATCGCACTATTTATAGTTAAATAACAACCAGACGATTCGCGCAACAAAAGATGCCAAACCAAAACTAAATTGTTCCATACATAATTTACTTCACTTAATTAGCAAAATTGGTGTTGCGGCTAATTTGACGATTTAACGGGTGTTATAAAGCTTAAAATTAGAGTCCACAAGGTATCTACGATGCGAACAGATTATATTGTAATAACTGGGCAATGACAAAATAATGGTATTTATTAAATCTCAAAATTTCTTATAAACTTGTACTGAAAACTCGAAGAGTTTGCGTATAAAAAATTGAATACCCGTCATAACATTGCATTTTTACATCTATCGTTTTCGACGGGAAAGTTTAAATGAAAAACTGTTTACGTAGAAACAAAAATTTATGAAAAGCTTTGCATCACCTGAAGCCGCAACTCCAACCTAATTAACCTAAAACTTTGATTAGGGTATCAAAAGAATTAGATATAACGCAGTAAGTAAGAAAGCATGATGTTATTTTCGGGAAATTATAATGCAACGGAAGAATTAATTACGTTTTATTACGAACGATAAGGTTAAGAAATATTCTGAAACAATTAATATTTAAATTAACTGAAGAAATAGTTGATTAAATCTTATTATATTCTTTGAATTACAAAACGAAAAATTTTCCATTTTTTAAAGCAAAACTTTCGCGTGAATTGAAATAAATTATAATATAAACCCTATATACAGAATGTTTTAAATAAATGAACATAATTGAAATTTTTGAAAATATTTAAAAACCGCAATATTTCTACAAATAATAATAAAGATTTTAAACCCATCGAAATGCACTGTAACCAAAAATTAAATTTATTAAATCATAACGCTGCTTATGTACTTACAGTAATTTTATCTTTAGGCTAAAAATTCTCCAGTAAATAAGCGATCGGGGATACTGTTTTGGTAAAAATGTTTCTTTAATGTAGAACTGAATTTACTTAGTTATGTGTTTCAGAAGCTGTATCGCCAAATCTTTACCGGAAATGGGTAGTTTTATAAGCTTTAGATGAATATTTCTTTATATGGGTATTTTGGCGCAGTATAAGTATCTAAGCAACAAAGAGTTCCAGTGGATATCTTTTTACTTATATTTACTTTGCAGATAAAAATGAAGTTTTGCAAATACAAATGGTGATTGATCAAAACTTGTTGATTTGAAATAGCGATCAAATTAAAAAAATAACTTCCTACGTTTGTATAAAAGTAAGAAAATCTAATTTTTTGTGCCTTAAACTGCGGTTACATATTAGTATACATATATTAAGCAAATGTGAATTCTAATTAAGAATATATTAATATTAATATTAATTATATGATATAAGACACAATTTTATCATATGCGTCAAAGTTTAGTAAACGAGCCGGGTAAAGAACATATATGATAAAATGTCTTATTAAATGAGTATTTTTGTTTTGCATATTTTGTCTCACAGTTGAAAAATAATTACCTACTTATAACGTGCGATCGAACATGTTTGTGCAAAAATAACTATTTTCCATTTTAATATTAATATTTCAATCTTTGCTCTATACTTTATAAGTTAGATGCATTACAATAACATGTACTTCGTTTTGGGCTATTTTTGATTTTGAATTGGTGACTGATTTAATAAGAACCCAAAATGTAAACTGTCAAATTACAAGTTATATTATGACACATTATAGTAAAATTAGAATGGAAATTTGAATAATCCAGCAGAAGGTAGTCTTTTATGGACATTCTTTAATGATCGCACGGTATATTTAGTGGGATGCTTGGAAATATTAACATTAAAATTAGTTTTCTAGTACAAATGTTCAAGTTCGTTTTGTTTCTTTTAAGATTTGGTCGTTTTTGCTAGATGTACACTTAAGGAACTTACGTTCTGAACCAATTTTCAATTAACATTGTTTGCGTTATCTGGTCTATAAGCTCTGCCCTTAAATATTGGTAGTGAGACGCAGACCTAGTAATGAGTAACCAGTTTTACACAAACTAACATTTTAAAAGGTTCGCATTTATTTTTAAAGTTTTTATACTTAATTTTAATCAAAGCCGTTATACAGTGTGTCCCCGGATTGACTTCACTATAAGTATAATGGATCAAAAATTTTGGAATCTCGTTTTGATGTTTTGAGATCCTAGGTCTGAAAAGAATTTCAAGTAAATTTTTACTTTTTAAAATCTAAGATGATCATGACAATTGAGAAAAAGTCATTTTATGTTGAGGTAAAGTGTAATTTCGGTCAATAATACGGCAAAATGTTATCAAGAAAAGTTGTTCAGAATATAAAATTATGTCCATATACAAAATTTCACAAATATCGGATCACTTTGACTGAATCAGTATTTGATTTATGTTGGTGCACTACACTAAACAATAAAACAATTGAATTTATGTTTTATACAAATCAAACACTGATTTAGTCAAAGTGATCCGATATTTGTGAAATTTTGCATATGGATATAATTTAATATTCTGAAAAACTTTTCTTAATAACATTTTATCGTATTATTGATCAAAATGGCACTTCCCAGCATAAAATGATTTTTTTTCAATTGTCATGACCATCTTGGCTTTTAAAAGGTAAAACTGTGCTTGAAATTCTTTTCAGACCAAGCAGGCCAGGATCCCAAAACAGCAAAATGAGATTCCAAAAGTTTTGATCCATTACACCTATAGTTAAGTTAATCCAGGAACACACTGTATAATTATGCAATTTTTGTTATAAATGCGTTTGTCAATCACATTATAATTTATAAACTAAAATTTTAAATAATTTTTTAGTCATATATTATTTCGAATTGCCAAATTGTAATGTAAAATCATTGCTCTATCTCATTTACAAACAGTAAGTACTTGTAGTTGGCCTGTTATTTATTAAATGTAACGTCGTTGCGAATTATTCATCAATTCACTGATTCATTGTATGGTGTAAATTGTTTTAATTCATATGAAGTCACAGTAAATCCCTTTAATTCACAGTTTTAACAATTTTTTATTTTGTAATTACATTAAATACTAAATAAAATCAAAAGATGTTTCCATAGAAATGTATAACTCGTTGTCATGAACCAAAATTATATACTAAAAACTTTAACCTTTAATTTGCACTCGACGTTACCATCATGGTTTGTAAAAAATGAACAGAAATATTACATCTGCTACAATCCAATTTAAACCACACATGACAGATACAGTATATATTATATACATTTCTTGATCAATAGTATAATTTGATATTTTAATCCACACAATTCTGATAATTAAACATTTCAATATATTAAAATAATTCTAAAGTTCTAAGATTACAAAGAATTGAATCTTAGATAGTTAGTTTCTTAAACAAGCACTTTTTACTCGGACTAAAGTGTGATTTTTCTTAAGCCAGTATAAATGCTAGGTATTAAAACGATAATTCTATTCACTACTATAGTATTACTTCTGTTTTACGTGTAAACTGTTTCCAGAAGACTAATCATTTATAAATAAGGATTTAACAAACCTTTTATAATTCTTCATAGATATTTGTGTACTTCCAAAATGCCTATGCGATGGTAATAGGAAGAATATCACGTTCTTCTTATGTGACCTACATTTAAGATTACAATATTCATTCATACCTATTAGCGTTTACCAATTGTATCCAATGTTGCGTTAGTTAGGAATGTTACATTGAAGTTCTTATTGCATTACAGGTTTGTCACAACCCACGTTGTTAGCTTCTCCGTCAACAGAAATAGTAAACATGCTAATATGAACATTAAGGTGGTAAACTAAATAAGTTCCTCAGGTGTACACATGTAGTCTTAGCTTCGAAATAGTTTTAATTTGCATTTTTCGACAAAAAAAAGATCCGAACTATTGAAAATGTATCTGTGTGGTAGATTGAGTTGACATAAGCTATTTTTATTATTTTTGTCTTAAATATATAATATAATTCAGGAAAACATCTCAATTTTCTGACAGCAACACTAATTATACGATTCAATGACTATTTTTGACATTTCAATTAAGTCATGTAAAGCAACAGCAACAGCACTTTTTAGTACTATCGTCGGTTAACCATACATGTGCATTTTTAAAAGTTCACTTTTTTAGGTATTCTATAAAATATGTTCACATTCTTTCAGCGCTAAAATGTGTTCATTTTAGGTTTATATGCCCTTCGAAATCGATTAAATCGTAAAAAAGGTATGGGAAAAAATGACGAGAGCCCAAATATCAAAAAAGTTCAGGAACATTTTGAATTATAAGTAAGTTGGTTATGTATTTGCCCAGCAACAAAAATCTGCAACTACCCAATCTATTACCTTTGTGATCTAGCAATATTTTGGCAATCAGACTTGCCGAGCCAAAGGTATTCCTTGGAGAGCAATGTAAGAATTTATTATTTTGGGGAAAATAATGAAAGTTCAGTTTTTCTGCACTACAGTATTTGGTTATATGTCTGAGGTCTTCGCATTTATCCTTGGACAATGGTATTAAACCTAAATTATTTCTTTCTCATATTATTTTGAAAATACTTTACCTTGATTCTCAAAGGTTTCCGACAATATCAGCTGATTTACATGAACCATTGCAAATAATATGCTAAAACGCTAGTTTGAGATGTTCAGTGACAATTTTATTTCCCTGATGGGCCTGTTAAGATATAGACTTTCTTTTTATAAACGAATCGTAGCTGTTACTCCCAAGAACAAAATTATTTTTGTTTTATGCCTTCTACAACGAATGGGGTTGGCTTTGTCTTAGATGATTGTACACATCAATCTAATCGAATGGAGTTGCTCTTTTTGATTTCTAGTTGACTAAACCGAAATTTTTGTCGCATTCTATAAATGAATGGTCATGTATCGGAAACGTAATTTAAGCATGCTCTAACCTTTTTCCCTAGTGGATAAGATGGCGCAGAAATATAAAATCAGTAGAGCTATTGTTTTTGCTTCCACAAGAATCACAAAATATCTGAAAGCATTTTAAGTCAGCGGGCAAGGAGTTATAAATAAAGTGATGTAAAAGGGAACATACACTGTCACTTCCTTTTTTACCATTATTTCATTAATCATAAAACTTGACTATTAAACAAGTATCACGATAATTACACAATATAATAGACATCATTCATTGAGATGTTGGGTATCGACAGATTTTAAAACGATTTAGATGTCCATTTTCTAGTATAAAACTTTGTGACTTTGGTAAAGTGTAATTACCCTCCAGTCTCAAGTTTTCTCACTTCTATCAAAATTTTTACTTTAGTTCAGTGTAGTTTTTGCATTCTCAGCTATTTCATCGTATGTGAAGCAGATGTGCAAGCAAAGCTAATTTGATTAAGAATTTTGCTCTGTGACAGTTGTATGATAGTTTGGCCTCTGGATTTTTAATATCGTATGGACAACACGTTTCAGAAATATTAAGTTCTTCGGTAGGTACGTTTTATTAATTTTAATAAGAGTGTAATGGCTAAACCTACTCTCAAATATTATTAATTGTCGCCTCTGTTAGTTTGTGTAGATTATTTATTTCTTTCACTGGTATCTTTGCAGGCGCTTTCATTGCATTTCAAACTGAACTGTACAGCATGTATTCTGCAAGGAATTTCGCCATGGTGAGATACCTTATAAACTTATGAAATGTCGTTGAATCTAGATACTTGGGACTCATTGCGTTTGGATCTTATCCTATAAAATTTTAGGTATTTTCTTTTTGTTAGTGTCACTATTTTTTGGGAAGTACTTATGACCTTTACATTGGTCATTCAGTCCAGTTTCATGAATATGCATCCGCAACTAACTATTATCCATGGCGTTTGCGTTTCCGCGTTTTTTCCTCCATGGCATAATATTTCCACGACATGACAACAATTTCGTAAACAATAAAACGTAGCAATCTTAAAATGAACATTCATAGGTCACTTAATGACTAAACAATAGCTTTGTAACGTTTGTAACTAGATATAATCGAAAGACTGGACCTTCATTGTTCTATTATATTAACCCATGAACTTTCACAATTTTTCACGGGTATGCGGTATTTTTAAATGGATATCTTTCTGTGACTGATATCGATAGTCCCGTTTATTTTGGTACCAAGAAAGGTAGCTTTTGAAAAGATTTAATATAAAAAAAATTCCATCTGGCTAAAAACTGAACTTTCATCGTTTTTCTCGTAACTCTTCATATAAAACAAATATCGAAGTTGAGAAGATGTACCACATATTTAACCTTTGACGTCAATTTTACATTGAAATATTGTTATTATGAAATATTCTATTCGAAAATTATAGACAACGAAATATGTTATCAGAAGTATTAATAAAAGCTCGTCACATGCGCTGTTAGTATTAAATTTAATAAGAAATGGACAATATAAAGTGACAATTGAAAATAAATCTAAGCAGTTACATTACCGTTGTTTGAAATTTGGTTTGATGTTACCAAACTTTCTGAATAAAATGTCCCGTATCGAAAAGAAGGCCTTTATACCAATAAATTGTTTTATAATTCATTACAAACGCAAAATAAAAAAAATGTAGTACTCTTTGTACATGTTGTATGCGTGTATTTATTAATTTCATGAATATCATTTCCTACGATTTCAACATCAATAATAACGGTAACTCATTTATTATAAATATTAAAATATAATTATTCAACTAATCCAAAAATACAAATTATTCAAATGTATTTTACTTTCCCGCTCATTTATTTTTATATCTTTTTACACATAAGCGTCAAAAATGTTGTATCACTTTCAAATACAGGGTGTCTCAAAACAATTGACAACCTACAAACTGTGGGTACCTTATGACCTGTAGAACAAAATTAGCTTATGAATGTTTGTTCGAAACCGTCTACTTTTCTAAATATTAGCAATTATATTATTCAGTGTAACCGTGGCGTGCGCGCCGTGCCGGCTAGTAATATCATTGCCCTTGATGTGTATTACTCATCTGTATATCTTAAATTAGTAACATATTTTTGTTTCTAAAAACATTTATTCCAGAAGATAACATTAAAATATTTTGATGTTGTTTTACCTGACATATATTAGAACACATTCTCTTAGTCTGCGGTACACGAATCTAGGCGATGTGTTTTCCAGTTGTTCTTTTTGTTTACAATAGTAATTTATAGGGAATAATGTTGTTACTGGTCGACGTAAAAAGAATCGGTTATCTTGTATTAGAATATCTCAATTGAGCACGTTACAAATTGTAGATCAAAACTCATATTATTAATATTATGTATGACATTAAAGATATAACAATTTAGTATCTTGTGTTTTTAACAAATAATTTTGGTAACAAGTAATGAAACAATCAATATATTTAAAAATGACTTGACATTATTTATAGGGTACACTACTACAAGTACGTCTTAAAACAAATATTGCGTGTTTTTATATGAATATCAAACTACAGTAGTACGTGTTTATTATATTACATTCATAATTCTTTTAGTTGAGAGACAGGATTGTGTTTAGAACAAATTATATCATTTAAATTTTCAAAATTTAAAAATCGTTTTTGAGAAAACAATTATAAGAAAATTGTGCTCTACAGGACATTAGGTACCTACGGTTTGCGCGGTGTCACTTATTTTGAGACTGTATAAATTCTTTGTAATGAATAGAGTATGATGGCAAAGAATACGAATATCGCCATGCCTACGTCGAAATGTTACGGGAAAGCATTTTTAATCGAAAATCAGTGTTCATTATAGAATTTAAAAATAAACTACATGATTTTAGTAACTATAATATTTATAGAGGTTTTGTATAATTCAAATACAGAAATATACGACTCACAATTACTAGGATCCAGTAGTAAGGATTAATATGAATAAATGAAATTTTTAATGTCAATACATTATTAATACAAAGTTTAATTTCTAAAAACAACTAACTTCCCACATACATATTTGTAATATATCGACTAGGTGTGAATCTGACGTTATTGGCGGCTCTCCAAGTCTTGGCAAGTTAGTATAAACATCGTTACTTCAAAAGTGGCACATTTATAGAAAGATTTTCAACAGGCTGGTATATGGTCCTTGGTAGT
>JAHWXV010615046.1:0-10515 GCA_024586415.1 Phrixothrix hirtus | reverse complement strand
AACACATAAAGCTTATTGCTCATTTCTAAAATATAGCGTGGCGCACCGTAATTTTTAAATGTATACCAACTTATTCGTGGTTTTACGCTCACATAAAGTTACAAGTTAAAACGTACACATCTCATATGTACGTTTTACCTGTCCGAGATCTGCTGAAAGTGTTCGAAGATCACCGAAATTGTCAAAAGTACAGTAAAACTTCCGTAAAGCTTGTTGCTTACTTAATCCGGCACGACACCGCAAATCTTGGGAAAAACGCTGCGTGGGATTTATTTCATGTATTTAAGTGTACATACATAAATCTGTTCATTTTTGCACGGCGAAGCGAAGCAAGAAGAATTGTAAAAGTAAAATCCCCGCGAAGAATTTCACTTCGGTGCGCTCTGCATTGAATGAGTTAGCGGAGATTTACAGAAATTTTGCTGAACCTTTGGTAATTAATTGGCCTTCGATCACTTTCAGTAGCTCATACATTTTTCACTTAAAGTCAACTTTATGATTCACTTCTCTGCGTTTATATAGGCGATAAGCTTATTTCTCCGCACACTGATGGAACGCGAAGCACGCCGAAGAGAAATAATTTGCACGTTATTCTACACAAATCTGTCCTCGGTTTTAATTTGTAGCTCGTATAAGTGCGTTAACGTGCATTTTCAATCGTTTTGTTACAGTGAACGATGGCTTATAACGGACAAAATACTTGCAATTTCCACGTTCGTTAAAACAGATTTATACTCTATATATACACAAATTAATCTCCTTTAAAATTTACCTGCTAAATGTAAACACAAAGCTTACTGACTTTATTTTTCTACAGCAGGTACTCTATGGTCGTAAATTTGGTCTTACTTTAAAATTTAAATTTACGTGAAATGTTTCGATAATTTACTTTACTGATATGAAGCCTTTATTTGAGATAATTTCAAACTTCACTTACTTTAGAATGCTTAAATTTTCTTTCTACTTTTGTTAACAGGTTTTCGGCGGTTTTCTTGCTTTTCTGTATGGGTTTCTAAGTGAATTCGGGCGTCACGTGTTGAAATATAATTCTTTGAAAGCTCCAAGCCATCCTAGGCTTCTTCTATAATGAGGATCTTGGGTCTTAAAACTTGTGGGTAACCTCTACGTATTTGACCTGCATTCGAATCAGCTTAATTTCGGATTATTGATAGCTGGGTTGAAAACTCTCGGAATTTTAAAAAAATTATTTTTATGTTTCGTTTGTGTTTCGTAAAATCTTTAAGATTTTGAAGTAGATGGACAACACTGCAGATTTTTTATGGTTATCTTCTGCGAGTGAACTTGAATCTCTTCACTCTATGTCTAATTTAGATTTTAAAAAGGAACTTGTTCTTTTCGCTGACTGCAGCAGCTGTATGTATTACTTCAGTGTTACACGAATAAAGTTGGTGCTTTTCGTGTTTTTAGGCTTTTTATTAACTCGCTTGAAATTCCTTTTCATGGTCCTTCTTATCAATCACAGATCACTATTTCAAACTTTTAACTTTTCGAGTTTTTGTATTCGACCATTAGGAAATCGTTAAGGACGCTTTCCGATAACTGCAAACTCTGCTGAATTTTTATTACTTGGGTCAGCTTACGGAAGCGACGTTTTTGTAGTTTTTTATTTTTACAATACCCGAAGAATCCTTCATGTGTATTTTTATTTAGTACAATTCGTTTTCGGATTATCGATGTTTTAGTCTATTTTCACTCACTAAAAATTTTTTAATATCCACTCGCGGTTATAACTGCACGTTACGTTAAAAATTTATTTGTTCCCAACTGCCCGTTTTTTATTGGTTTATTGGTTTAAGCTTAGAAATACAGTTATACTATTTTCTTTACAATACTTTTAGAAGATTGAAATATATGTTAATTTATTTCATTTTTCTAATTTTGGATCTGAATTTATTTTAATTATAAATTATGAAGATCTAACAAGGCTTTAATTCAAATAAATTTTAATGGACAAGAATATAACGAAACCTAGAAAGAGATTAAGCTGGATGTGAAAAAAATGTTAAACTGACGCAAATATTTAATATATTGTAATAATTAAGTTAAAAAATAAAGAAATGTCAAAGTAATGTTGTTAATAGTGTTTAAATTTTGATGTTGGCTAAAACATTCGGCATGGTATCAACGATTGTATAAATCTAATTATTAAGCTTTCCAAAATAAGTGTTAATATACTTAGACACGGTACACCTAGGAGCAAATATTCATCCACAATGACCATTAGTTTAAAACAGAGGCGTACTTGTTAAGTTGATAGCATTTACTTCGGTTAAACCATTAAATTTCTCTAACTTATGCCCAGTGATAACTTGCATGAAGGAATCACCTCGGGTTGGCCAAGTCGTAAGGTTTATTAAACTTATCTTGGAATAATAGGTGGCCTGAACGCCTTAAATAAGAAACCCGAAGTAAGGTTAGCAACTGTTTGACCCTTACACACGCAAATATACATACATATATATACATATATATACATATATATACATATATATACATATATATACATATATATATATATATATATATATATATATATATATATGCGTGTGTGTGTGTGTATAATTTACTAGCCTATAAAATAAAGAATAAAGTAAATCCTGCTTTACAATCCAAAGTGGGACCCAAGGAGTGATCCTCATGTTAAATTTGGAAAGGTCTAATTAAATGTTTGTTTCACAATGATATTTAGAATGGTAGTGGAATGCTGATAATATTTTATATTAAGAAAACGTTAAAAGTAACTAAAATTAAAACTATGAACGGTGAATAACACAACAGAGTATCTGTGGTGCATTTCAGAGGAAAATTAATTTCGAGCTACATAAATAGCGGCTATATAAAAGAGGGACCTGACCTTCAGGACAACCCAGAAGAGGAGACAACTTCGACTTCATTGGTCCTGTTAAACTAGCACAGTAACGAACTGTAGTTTAATCAGTATCGCAACAGTGTCACCAGCAGTACGGCAGTAGGTATCCACGTAAATCCACTTAATTTAAAAGTAAGTAAAAGTAATATCTGGCAGAAAATGATCTTTTTTAACATATCCACGACGTTTTTTGATACATTAAATTATAAAATTTGTGACTGATTCTTCATAGAAAAACCCAGGTAACCGCCAAAAACAACAAGGAAAAGGGAACTTGATCCGTATATTAGAATGAATGCCAAAATATGCTGGGTGATGTTGAAAGTTGGACTGCGCGTAAGTTGCAATTAAACAAAATTAAACCGACAAGGCGGTATTTAGTAAAATTGTTACTTCTAGGGTATTAATTTAAGAAAACCGTATTAGTACAATGCTAAACTTCTTTACCAAGTATATTACCAAACATAATAAGTACTTCAGTGCCGTCATATTTTTTTATAATAAAAACTGCTAATATACAAGAAAAACGATTTTTGGGAATGAACCGTGTCAAATTTTAACAAAATGCCAACATTTAGCCTACGTCAAAGGAATATCGCTAGAAGCACAGTAACTCAACTTGTCAACCAAACCGAAAATGAAACTTCAAGCACAGAAAAAGTAGAGATGGAGTACAGTAGTGAAATCGGTGAACGTGACTCCAATTGATTTGTCTGAGTGGAGATTTTTATGGACGTCTACAACCGCCCACCATTTTCGACCAGTGGACGCTGAAGAAGGGACATTTAAAGTCGCCTTAATGTTAGAATGACGATTGAACATTTCTATACTTTTGCGGATTTTCCTTTCAAACAAAGAAGCGATGTCTATAAATAGCAGAGATCTGATTTTATACGATCTTGTGGCTGGATGATGTTTTGCAATGGTGAAATTAGAAATGATGTTGCTTTTTACATTGACTCTGGCCGTGAAAGTCTTTCTTCTTATATTAAACTGTTACTTGTTGTATAATTTTAATGGTTAAAATATGGATATTGCTAAATTCAGAGGAAAAGTAATATTTAGGTTTTTAAAATTATCTCGAAAACGACTGCAGTTATAAAAAAAATTATCTTGTCATAAAGGTAATTCAATATTCAAAAACATACATTTTATTTAGATCCGACAAAGGGTTATGCAGATATTCTGAAAAACTAAAATTTTTCTGAAGTAAAGTATTACTTTGGGCTGAGCAATTTTCATCATTTTCTATAGGCATCTTTCCAGGGTGACTCAATTTAATTTTTCAGTTTCAATTAAATTCCACAAAAAATGTTGGCTCAGGCGTGCGCGCGCACACACGCACGCATGCACGCACGTACACAAGGACACGTACAAATATATATTGAAATAGTCAGTATGTAATACCAGTAAATTTGCAGAAGAGGCGACAGTTTTGTCTTTAACTCATTCAAAAATTAAATAAAATTCAAAACTTTCAAGACACTGTCATTTGATCTGACGAATCGCATATAAACAGTGCAAGGATATTTAATAAACAAAATAGACGCTACTGGTCAAATGAAAATGTGCATATTGCTACAATAAGACAAAATCAAGGTTTTATGTTGCTTAAAACGGAATAAATTGGCCTACCAAATATATGACCAAATTTTTAATTCTGCAAAATATTTGGACATATTAAAAGTTACCCTGGGAGAAGTTTTAGAGGAGTTTACATTAATTGAAAGGAGAAATGTGATGTTACAAATGTCTCTTCGACACAATGGTGGCTATTTCATGTTTCGTTATACTTTTTGCTATCGTTTCCCATACAGTTTATGTTTAGGTAGATGGATTAAGTTAGTTTGATATAGTTAAACAAACTTTAAAGAGGTGAATTTAAAAAATATATTAAACTGTCATTTTGTTTATTCCGTTTCTTCTTTATATTCTCATGGTATTCGGATCCTATTCATTTTAATACTGCTATGAAATGTCGCTTCTAAGATTTTCGCTAATATAATCGATAACATCAAGTTATATTCTAGTTCTCTATTTAAATTTAAAATTTTTATATTTACATTGACAACCAAAATTGTCCTTTGTCTTTTTCTCCTTTTTTGGTGCCACATAAAAGATATAATATCGCCCTATTTCATTCTAATTAGAGCTTTAACTTAAATACTGAAGGTGAATACGATTCAGGGTAACTGTTAATAGAAAAAAGGTAGAAAGGTTGCGTTTAGAATTGCAATGTTCATCTTAGGTTATTACTGAAAATTTCAAAACTTATGAAATTACTACTAAAATAATGAAAAATATCCACAATAAACTGTATATTTCTGAAAAGAATAAAATTTATACTTTTCAGTGGGGTGGCAGATAACTATGGTTATCATTTAAAAAATCATAACCTTAGGTTATCTAGACGTTAGCGTAACACTCATGGAAGATCTAACAGAAAATTCCTAATCTACGTAAAAAACTGCCTTCAGAGTGTTTATTAAATGTTTCAATTGCTTTTTAAATAAAGAAACTGCGATGACTTGAAGAAAATGTCACTTTTCCATTTTTAGCTTAAGGTTTGAAAAAAAATCAAGATAGCGAATTGCGATCTTCACCATCGAATCTGTTTCGAAAAAGTAGTTCAATAATGTGGAAGTCAAGTCACTCTATTTCCAAAACTAAAGTTGCTACTCAATAAGAAACGTCAAATTTAGACCACACTGTACATACCATTTAGGATGATTAATGCAGCTTATTAGTATAACACGATAAATTTTATATTTTTTCGATAGGAATAGTATGTATAGATGTCAAGTATTTATTTAATATAAATTATATATTTTTAGAAAAATTCGTTCGCGCACTGGAATTCGATCTCATGAGCTCTAGCAGTCCGTGCCAACGGTCTATCAACTGAGCTACCCGGGGGCGTGAACGCCAGTCTAAAATCGAAATCTTCTAAATTATATGTTTATTATAATGTGACAGACTATTTCTTTTCTATCTACGATGAGCCCGTATCCCACTAAGAATTCACATCAAAGAGAGAAAGCAGTGTCTAATTTTATTGTTTTTATTCGCAAGCGCCATAATTAGAATTTAAATTCAATACGATAAAGTACTTTTTCGAAAGGAATAGTATGTGTAGATGTTAAGCATTTATTTAATATAAATTAAATATTTTTAGAATAATTCGTTCCCCTCTGCCATGCGAATTCTTAGCGAGATGCGGACTGATGGTAGATAGAGAAAAAAATAGTCTGTCACGTTATAAATGTATAATTTAGATGTTTCCGATTTTAGACTGGTGTTCATGTCTCCGGGTAGCTGAGTCGTTAGCGCGTTGGCACGGACTGCCGGAGGTCCTGGGATCGAACCCCAATCCGAGAACGAATTTTTCTAAAAATAATATTTAAAAATACTTGGCAACTACACATACTAATAGTATAAGTTCATGCGCTAACGAGAAATACACAAAAATGAGATGGAATTTACATTATGACGTTTAAACTCCAAGAATGAATGTACATGTAAAAACTATTTAAATAATTATTATTACTAATCTGCAGGCAAAATTCATAAGCACACGAATACAGTAGAAAATCCGTTACAGCGCCTGAGAACTGTTATTATATATTATAACAATTGCCACATTGGCAATTCAAATCAAAAACGTAACTGACTAAAAAGTTATGGTACCATTCTTGCAAGTAGAAGATACTACTATAGACTAAACTCACTCTATTTGTTCATACTAAAGTTTGATAACATTTTTCCGTAGCGCAAAACATTTCCCAACGAATATTTAAGTATAAATAATGCAAGCAATTAACCAGCAAACATTCGTTACAGCTCGGAAACAGCTATATGTTATAAAAAAAAAGTAAATGTCTATAGAGGTTGCAAAATTGAATTGGAGATCAAAAATTAGAAGTTAAATTAAGATCTGACCAAGGGCTAAAATTATCCTGAGGCAAAGTACCACTTCTGGGAAAAATATTGCCGCCATTCTTTATAGAGCTCATCCCAAACGGGGTTGATACTCACGTGTTCACAGAACTTCTGTTTTATGAGCTTCTATTTTACTAAATTGTCTATTTAACAAATTTTTTACTTGAATTATCAAAGTGTTAGTAAAGTCAAGTCATAGCTTCTTAGGGCGATTGGTCAAAAAATTGGTAATTAAGAGATACTAGGAATTTTGGTCTCGAATGCTTGGTTTTTCCAGAAAAGTGTGTTAAAAGTGTAAAATGAAAGGTTAGAGACTGTTTGGTTATGCATTTGAAAATGTATGCAAATAAGTTTATTTTATTACGTAATGTTAATTCTATTTTAATAGTTTAAGGAAACTTTATCACTAATTTATTTTATAAAAATATATTATGCATTAAGAATATTTCTTGGTGAATTTATACCGTTCTGTAGCGTTTTAAGATTTGATACTTCAAGTTATACAAATAGTAGAACATCTGGTAAAAATTGCATGAAAATTAACTCTAACGTATTTACATATATGCTGGCTTCCATAAAAATTGCAACACATCGAACTTATTGAGACATTTTAATGAAAGTTCAAGAAAATGCATATTTTGATGAAACAATAATGATAAAAATTTGAATAAAATCTATATATTGGTCGTTGTTATTTTTTTAAATCTGTTTGCACGTAGTGCATAAAATACTGGCTTCACTTTTGTAAACTTAATAATTTATTCAATCAGACTCTCAAATACAAAAACAACTACTTTAAAATATACGGAATAAAAACAAACAAATTAACCGTTGTTAACCAAATTTAATAAAGACACCAAGTGCTGCGTAACATTCTTGAGATCACTTTCTAGGCATGTTTTTAAATATATTTGATAAAGTAATCAAAGAAATTATAATTCGCATATTTTTATTCAACTGAAACCCAAATTTAATCAAAATTTTCATTAGAAATAAAACTTAATCGGTACGGCTGAAACTTCGTTTCGTCATATTGTTTTTCTAATTATTGTAACAATAATTGAAATCGTAACCCATATTTGAAACAGAAAACGTATCGAAATATGCTAATCAAAACCGAAAATTAAGTTTACTGTTTGGATTGGAAATCAAAACGAAAAACATTTTATTTGGAGTTGCTTATTTTATGTTGATTGCTAATTAAACAAGTTTAGATTTTAAACTTTTTCATTACAGAAATTTTTTAAAGTATTCGCGATGATTTAACATTCACAACAAACATTTGTTACATCATCTCACAGTGGAGATTGAAAATTGTTTTATTAACACAGGATTTATAAACATAAGAAGGAAATGAATACTACAATTTTAATCTACAAAATTTTAGATTCCCCGATATTAAAATGTTCTAAAAAGTAAGCAATATATGTTTCGGTAGTTATCATAATTAAGTAATTTACTCATTCATCAACAACGAAGATATAAATGCTGTATTTGACGTAAAAAATCTTTAACTTTAAACTTAAATTTAAGTAAACTGTAATTGTCGGTTAAATTCAAATTTGAAATAATTTTTTCATATATTCTATTAGGAATTCGTTTTCAATATTCTATTCTGAATTTAATTTTTTATCTACAAATACCGTACAGTATGTTATTTCTATGATTGTTGCTTGTTAAGGCACCTATAGTTGGAACTGTAATTATTCACAGACGGAATCATCCTAAAACCTGGAATTTTTATTGTCAAATAACTCTAAAATTTGCCGAAAATTAGATTCTTAACAAAATTATAGAATAAATTGCGGAGAAATGCTGTAACTAGGAGGAAAGACTCCATGCTTTTAATATCTGCTTATGTGGTTAACAGACGATCTATTTTAAGTAAGAAAATAGAGCCACTTGCACTTGTAAAAACAAGGAAGTATCAATTCAGTTCTCAAAACGTATGCAGTATTCTGAGAGCTTTGAAGTAAATTTATAATTTTTTAATATGTTAAAATTCTAGGAACTTTATATATTGGTGCCTATCACAAGGATAGTATGTACAAAAAAGTAAGTACCTCTTGTTACGTTTTATTAAGAAAGTTCTATTGAAACAAGTTATTGATTATGTTTCTGTGCTATTCGAACATATAGTGAATTATTTTAGTGTACTATTGTTGTTAATGACTTATTCATCATTACTTTTAACGTAAGATTAATCTGTTTTCTAAAATTAATAATCCTTTTTAATACTTGTACTTGGTCGGCTTATCGCATGCTGCGTGCTGCGATAGGCAGGTTACCACAATAATACTTTACATTATAAAGTTTACACTATTCAAATATTTCATACTTGCGAGAACTGGCTTTTAATATATTAAAACTTAAATGACCAAAATAAATTAAATTAAAAGTGTCCGAATGTAATTAAAACAGTGCATCAATTGAAGAATACATGAAACCGCAAGTTAATATTATCTATCAATGAGGTTTATTTCAATTATGGAAATCCAGTAATTTACAACAATTTTCAAACAAATGACGAAATAATTCTCCTTCAATTCATAATAATTAACGATACGTATTTGAAAGCGAAAAATTCATCAAACGAAATAAATATTACGTATCTCCCGAAGGTGAAACAAGGTTAACTGATAAAAACGAAAGGACAATGCAAATCACTATAAATAACGCTTTTAACTTAAAATCCAAAATTTCGGCTATTTACATCAAGGATGTTATTAACTATCAAGAAATTATGAAAGGTATTAAAACTAATACGAAAAATGTTCTTACAACTTCAATGAGTAGTACAAAATCAAAATTAACCGAAATCGAAGACTACAGAACACTAATCGCATTCTTTAATAAACATCACAGTATAAAATATGATACGTTTAGAAATCCCAATAAATTTAGTAATATCAGTTATGATAAAAACATACCTATATTCATCTGTGCTGACGAAAATACACACGAATTGTTAGATCTGGGTTATTCAGTTAAAAAAATAACCCGCTTATTGAACAAACAAATATCTTATTTCTATTTGCGCCATAGAATTAGACAAAAACAAAAACGCGCGACAAATATATAATTTGTCTACACCGAACCACTACGTAATCAAAGTAGAGTCCATACTGATAAATCTTATTTCACTGAAGTTATTAAAGGTTTTGAATATCGTTGGAATAGGTATATTAGTTTAAAGGAGGGGTTATGCCAAATATGAAGTGTTTTTATACCGAAGAAACAACTGTTTGTTTCATTTTTATTTATATACGCTCTAATGTATTATATTTTCGGATTTACTCAAAATTGAAGGTCATACAAAAACTATATCTACTATTTTACTTTTAGCTCAATTTAATTGTTCAGATGTATGCATGTATTTATTTTTAAATACATAATAAGCACATTTTTTTCTTTTGTAGTCACTTGAGGAAGCCTCGATTGGAGATGAAACGTTTTGACATTATTATGTAATAAATGATAAATTAACTGAAAAGTTTGTTAGTAATTCTTACCCTCTTCGTTCACAAAAAATTCAATTTTATTTTATATTTGCTTGGACATAATTACAACATTATTTGATGATATATATATATAATTAAGTTTTTGTTTCCAATAATACCGTTTTATTTAAAACTAAACTGAATTTATTGAAAATATCATTACACTATTGAGTATTGCTAGTTCTA
>JAHWXV010614958.1:0-11769 GCA_024586415.1 Phrixothrix hirtus | reverse complement strand
AGTTATCTGATTTTGTATGGGCAATTTTTTAATGAATCGGAGTACATATATGGAAGTACGCAATAACTTATTCCAAGAAGAAATTCTATCTAACAAAGAGTAAAGAGGAGAAACAGTTTCAGGTGTGATTACATTTATGGCAGAATCTTTGGACATTTACATGTATTCCAAATAAGACGCACTACTTTCGGATGATTCCTTGTCACCATTTGGAATTGATTTAATAGGTCATTCACAAAAATGGGATGATAACCATGGAGGACCTTGAAACCAGGTGGCATGATTCACTAGAGAAGATGATAACAAGCCTCCACTTGCGCTATCAGAGCGATTGACTTTGTCAGGAGTAAAATACCAATGAAGCGAAGGTAACCAATTGTGAATTTTTAAAATTCTATTCGAAATATATGATCTCCACCGTTTAGGGCATGAATGAATCCAACTTAATACAATCATAGAATCTGAAAAGCCCTAAATATCGTCAGTTGGTTTCCTTTTCAAAAAAAGTGTCTCGCACATGGGCAATAATTTCAGGTAACTGAGTAGCAGCGCATAATTATAAGCGAGGTAAGGTAATTTTAACCATTGAGCTTGAGAACAAAGGAGGGAAATGGCAACTCGGCCACTATCATCAACCGCGCAAATATAGATAACAAATGCATATACCGACGGACTTGCATCAGAAAATCCAACGATACTATATGAGGAAATACTAAAACTTGTAGATAACGAGAAATCCTTAACTTATTCAATAGGTGAAACTCCCTTCGAAATCTCAACCATTCAAGCTGAATACACCTGGGTATTGCCTCGTTCCAGCTGATATTTATCTCCCAAACCCTTTGATCAATAATTTTAGATACAAAGAAATAGGCGATAGGGTCGAAAATACGATTTAATACTTAGTAGGGAACGGTTTGTGTACACCTCATTGATGCTTTGGATTTGAAAGCTAAAATAATCGGAAAAGGAGTGTATTGTAAACTCAATACCTTCATATCGCGTTTATTGAATTCTAAAACAGTTAGTGCCTGTATAGGCTCAGGAATATTAGTTAAAACTTTAAGCGAATGCTAAACCATCTAAAAGAATTTCTCTGGTTACTTCACAACGAACGTGTAATTATTGTACAAAAGGTCACTCAATTTTCATTTACAAAGACTTTCCTGCGTTATCAACTTCAGAAATATGGCAAAAGGTTAAACAATTAAAACTTCGTGAAAATTGTTTATGGGTTGATCACCCTTCTAACAGATATAAGTCAAGAGGTAGAAAGTGTAATAAACACCACAATACCTTGCTTCACCAGGAAGCTTCTTCTACTTCAAATAAGGCACCAACTTCTGTTGTAGATACTTAATCTGATGAGATATCACTTGCTATGCATGGCATTAGTAGCCATGTTTTATTATCAATTAGGCTGCTTACTATTTTTGATTCAAATAACAAGACACAACCTATTCGTACTTTGTTAGACGGTGGTTATCAGTCAAATTTCATTTCAAAAGACTTTTGCGACAAATTCAATTTAAAAACTACTTCAACTGAAGTTTCTGTTGCCGGATTAAACACATTAGCAATCCTTGTTTTAAGGTAACGATATCTTGAACTATGTTATGATAATCTACTGTAGTTTTATCAATCGTACCGTATCTAATTTCAAAGGTTTCTAATTTATTTAGATTCTAGGGCTCAGCTTTGAATGCTTTACCCGCTTCCAAACAAAACTGAATGCGTCGGAACAAATTTTCTTTACGTGCTTGGAGTCTATCCATCTTAACCTCTTTTTCTGGTTTAGATGACATATTGTGGAAAATAAATTTAATTTATTACAAGTTAATAAAGTATTAACTAGCTTTAAGATTTATTCAAGTTACAACCAAATCCAATCTGGTCACTATCAAATTGATACGTATGTAGTTGAGATAACGAACTTCAAATAGCTGTCTACTATCCGTTTAATGATTTTGATTTAAATGGAATTGACAGGCGCTTGAGCTAAAACAACTACATTGCGCCTTTAAAAATTTTAGGAAATATAGGATTTAACTAATTAGAATCTCATAATTGGTTCTATACCGATTAATCTAATTATTCGCAAATCTAACGAAATAAAACAAAGGATTACAGGCAACTAAATCAATCCGGCTCGAAGGTCCAAAAATATATATAGTTTAGTGTTTAAAAGTGAACTGTATCTTTGACAATAAAAAAGGCGCAAAAGATAGAATCTAATAAAGCGGAAAACAATATATAAAATTTGGATTGCATACCTTATTGTTTCTGGACCAGTCTCTTCGGAAAATCTTTATTCTGCTATCCAGCAGTACAGCAATAATATCTAAGGAAAGTAAACAAGGAATTTCTGGTTTTTCTAACTACTGTCGCACCAATACGATAAGCAAAATCAACGTGTGTATTATTCGAGCATTCTATGAGAACTAACATAAAAATACTAAGTGTTATCGCTTTTACCATGTGTGTGAAAGCAATGTGTGAAAATATATAATCTCAAAACTTAACTATTATACGAAGGTAATTTATTAAAACCTCAAAGAATTATAAATAAATAAACTAAAAATAAAAATATTCTAATAAGTGAAAATTATTATGGCGTTATCAAGTTACGTTAACAATCTCTGAGACTCTACAGAAGGGTGCGTTAAATCTGCCCTTGAATAGTATTCAACAGTTTGTAGTTGAGGGCACCAAACGGTGAATCCGTCAGGTAGAAAAGAATTATATAATTAAATAGTGATCGTTGGATTTTATACGTTTCTGGGGATAATATAAATATACACACTTGAAAGAAAACAAACAGGTTGTAATAAGGATTTAATAGTAAGCAATTACAAAATGAAGAATATAAATTAATAACAAAGCTTTGAAACTTTGTCTTTGATAGACTTATTTGTTATTTATTTTTAATTAATTATAAAATCTACTTGTAATTAATTGCGACCATTTCTCTTATTAATTTTTTATTATAATTTTATTAATTTTACTAATTTTAGCTATGTTCCTGTGTTAAGATTTTTATTTTTTAATCACTATTTTAAGCACTATTTATGTTTTTAACTATTTTATTATAACATCTGTGCTAATCAGGAATTTCCTTGTATATTTGAATACAAGAAGTACATCCGAAAGCGTTTCTCAATAATAAATAGAAATTAAAAAATTTCTCTGCAATTTATTATATAAGGTGGGAAGACTATATTTTTCTCGTTACTGTTTAATTATGAATCCAAATCTGTTTGATCAGCAATTCAAGTAGTTATTAGGTCTTTAGTGACCTTTCACGTGAACTTAACGGTTTCTCTTAGAAAAGGCGTTGAGTAAGCTATCAGAGAAAATTTGCGGAGTTAAGGCCGGTTTATACTTATGCGGTCAGACACGGAAAAGTAACGGTGCGCTTCCGGTCGGACAAACTTTATCATAAGGATTCTTATGGAACCAATTATCCATGTCTGAACGGAAACGTCACGTTATATATAAATAATTCCATAAGAATCCTTATGATAAAGTTCGTCTGAACGGAATCGCACAGCTACCGTTCCGTGTCTGACCGGATAGTATAAACCGGGCTTTAAGCATCCTTTCGCGTTTCCGGTAACTTCGATGGGTGACCGTACAATTATTATTTCCAAAATAAAAGTAAATAATAATTTAATCACTAGTTGACACTATTTGCATATCTATAAGCGTAAGTATTTTGATAGCTCATTTTCCTCTTAGGAAGTGATATTCAAATAGTCATGCCATTCTTAAGCACCTTTGTGATAATATTGACCCAATTAGTATCATACCTATTGGAGATAAGGATTCAGTCAAAACCCTAGATGTCCTATGGAATATTTTACATGACGTTTTCACCTACAAGGTTACGACTGACTTGCCAAATCAATTTGTAACCAAACGAAATATGCTTTCCAAAATCCTTAAAATCTTTGGTCCCTTGGGGTTATTAAGTTCATGCATTATTACTATTAAAATCTTAATTCAAAGGCTTTGGTCATCCAAGGTAGATTTGGACAAGTCAATTCAAGGTGAGTTATAAACTAAATGGCGTCAATTTTGTTCACAATTGCCCATCTTGAATCAATTAGCTATTCCACAACATGCTACTTCTAAACATATTTCCAGGTTGGAGCTTCATGTATGTTGTGATGCATCTCAAAATGCTCATGCAGGTATTTTTGTGAGAAACATCGACTCGGACAATCAGATTCAAACATATTTTCTTTGTGCCAAAACAAAGGTAGCGCCTTTAAAGGTGTTAACCATTCCACGTTTAGAACTGTCCAGTGCAGTTTTACTTACTAGATTAGTCAAAAAGTGCCAGTTTCTTTGTTCAGTAATTTAGCTACCTTTTTTTGGTCAGATTCTAAAATAGTTTTAGCTTGGCTATGCCATGAACCAAAAACATTAAATATATTTGTCGGAAATAGGATTACAGAGATTCAAACCTCAACTCAGATTGAGAATTGCTATTAGATTTCATCATCCGATAATCTGGCAGACATCGTTTCTAGAGGAATACTACCCAATACCTTATTTAGTTCAGATATTTGGTGGTATGGTCCAAAATGGCTGTCTCTTCCACGTGAACAGTGGTCCATTCAATTGAATGATATAAGGGAAACATTGGTCCCAGAAATTAAAAGGCAGTTTCTTTCATTTGCTGCCTTTGAAGATATGTCAATTTGCAACAGGGTTTCTTCTTTACCTAAGCTTCAAAGAGTAGTTTCTTATTATTTATCTTTTGTTGCTAACTATTTTCTTGCTAAATTTAAACATCAAACTAGTACATTAACATTAGTAGAATTGGAAAAAGCTATGAATATGCTTATTCGAGTAGCTTAGTCGCACGAGTTTGCTGAAGAAATCACTTCATTACGCTACAAATCACAGTGTAAAAGTAGACTAGTGAAACTTGCACCCTTTGTCGATTGGGAACAGCTTTTAAGAGTTGGGGGTCGATTAAAAAACTCAGATTTGTCATTTGAGGCAAAACATCCCTCACTGCTAAAGGGAACCCATTCATTAACTAAATTAATTATGAAACATGAGCACAATGTCCTTCTTCATGCAGGACCTCAATTATTGCTGTCTCATGTTCGGCAAAAATATTGGCCTACTTCTGGTATCCAAGTAGCAAAGCAGACAGTTTATAAATGTATAAAATGTTTTAAATTCAGACCCTCGAATAATATTTCACTTATAGGAGATCTTCCTAAAGACCGAGTAACTATTAATTATCCATTTTGTAAAACCGGTGTAGACTTTTCTGGACCCTTTTATATAAAAACTGAAAAGGGCCGAGGTGCTGAAGTATACAAATCCTATATCTATCTTTTTATATGCTTCACTACTAAAGTTATTCACCTTGAATTAGTCATAGAATTATCTACAGCATGTTTTATTGCCAGTTTGAAGCCTTTCACTTCAAGACGAGGTAAGCCAACGGTTATGATTTCTGACAATGGAACCAACTTTGTTTATGCTTACTCAGAATTAAAAGGGTTATCTAATTTTCTTAAGAATTCTCAAGCAAATATTGAAAATGCTTGTGCAAAGGAAAATATCACTTAGCAATTCATACTACCAAGATCTCCTCACTTTGGAGGTATTTGGAAGTCAGGCATTAAGAGTGTCAGAAAACATTTATATACAACTATTGGTGATTTAGAACTTACATATAAAGAAATGCTTACTTTACCTTTATGTACCAGAACCAAATTTACTCGAAGTACCTGTCAATCGTTTAAACAGATTTAAGCTCTTCAACAAATCCAGCAAAACTTTTGAAAATGATGGTCAACAAATATTTGTCCCACCTACAGATGAGATCACAATGGAGTAAATCCAACTCCGATTTAACTGTTTGGGACATGGTGTTACTAATGGAGGGGCATCGTCATTCATATCAATGGCCTATGGGCAGAATTACAGCTGTCCATCCTGGACATGATAGTTGTGTTCGCGTTGTCACTATTAAAACATCCACTAGTCAAGTTAAACGAGGTGTTGTGAATGTGTTTCCCCTTCCAAGTCTTCAAGACTAGTTAAATTACTTATGTGTTTGATCGCTGCTGAACGTTTGAAAATATTACCTAACTTTGTTTTGTACTCTCATATTTTACATATTTCAATGTTAAAGTTACTTGTTTTCATCCTATCTATGTTCCATTAAGCACTTAATTCTTATTTTAATACGTTGGTTTAGTTAATTGAGCAATTTATAATTCGTCAATGATGCGAAGTATGTTATAGACATTTACGTACTTGACGCCTTTAAGTTAGGAAATTCATTTAACATATTATTTCATCATAATATGTACAGATGGCAGCACAAATTGGCATTTTGTATAAAAAAACTAGCTAGCTTGTTTGTAATTTAAAAAACAAATAATTATATATTTTTTTGAAGTTGTACTAGCAACTAAATATGTTAAATTAGAAAATGTGTTTCTTAATGCAGAAGACATAAAAAATTAGCTACAAGTCCAGTATATCGATTCGTTGCTTAATAATCCCAAGGGTCAAAGATTTTAGAGATTTTGGAAAGCATAGTTCGTTTGGTTCAAATTGACCTGAAAAATTAGTCCTAGCATTGTAGGTAAAAACATTATGTAAAATATTCCATAGAACATCTAAGGTTTTAACTGAACCCTTATCTCCAATAGGTATGATACTAATTGGTTCACTATTATCACAAAGGTGCCCAAGAATGGCATGACTATTTGAATGCCACTTCCTAAGATGAAAATGAGCTGATATCAAAATATTCCTAATTTCTGTACATATTTGGATAACTTCAGATTCAGACTCAAAACCAGTTAGTAGATCATCTGCATAAAAATCTCTTAGGATGATAGATGAAGGAATGGGATAGGTTTCTTTATTATCATAAACTAGCTGGTTAAGGTATCTCATAGCTAAAAAATGTGCTGATACAATGCCATAGGTAACTGTATTTAAATGGAAACCTTGAATATTATTTTGTGGAGAATCTCTGTAAAGTATTTTTTGTAAATACCTATGTCGTAGATAAACTAAGATTTGCCGGTACATTTTGGTAATGCCAGCAGTAACAACAAAGGGATGTTGTCGGAACGAATAGGTATTGCGAAAAGATCGTTTATAATAGTAGTTCCTTTATATTGTAGATTGTTATGTGACCAACCACCAGTTGAGGGACATGATCCATCGAAAACCACCCTTAACTTTGTAGTAAGGCCTTTATAAATCCGTGATGTGGAAGAAAGTAAGATAAATTTGTGTCACTATCCTCACAAGTAGACATGTGGTGTAGGTCTGGATACTTCTTAATAAAATGATGATAGGAAGACTCAAGAAGCAGCGGTTTCTCAAATTTATTTTCAAGAGAAAGCAAATTTTTAGTGGCATTAGCCTTAGAATCGCCTCACAAAGTAGGGAAAGCCTACTTGGATTGTGAGCAATGACACGACCTTTAGAATTTCGGTAAGTATTCTGAACGAAGTCTTTTCACACTGTAAAGCATCATTAGAAATAGTCCTAGTATCTAAATTATCTTCAACTTCCTAGAATTGTTTTAAATTATCGTTTAAAAACTCGGCATTGGCAAAATGGCAATGTAGAGTAGAATTGCAAAACTGTTTATAACAATGACCTATTACGATCCATTCAAATGCAATGTTATGCAAAGTGGGTAAATGTTTCGCTAAAGCAATGGTGTGGTTTGATAAGATCGACCAGAACAAGCCAGTTCCAATCAACAAATCAATCCGATCCGGAATGTTAAAATTAGGATCTGCTAATAGCAGATTCTCTGGGATTTTCCAAGAGGAAATATCTATGGAACAAGAAGGTAAGTGGGTAGTGATGGAGGATATAACATAAGCTTGAATAGAAGCATTAAATCCATTTTTATTCGATTGAAGTTTAACATGGCACTTAGACTTAATACCTAATATTAATGTGCTTAATTCGGCAACAGAAACTTCAGTTGAAATAGTTTTTAAATTGAATTTGTCGCAAATGTCCCTTGAAATGAAATTTGACTGAGAACCACTGTTTAACAAAATACGAATAGGTTGTGTCTTGTTATTTGAATCAAAAATAGTAACCAACCTAGTTGATAATAAAACATGGCTACTAATGCCATGCGTAGCAAGTGATATCTCATTAGGTTGAGCACCTACAATAGAAGTTGATGCCTTATTTGAAGTAGAAGAAGCTTCCTGGTGAATCAAGGGATTGTGGTATTTATTACAATTTCTACAACCGCTTGACTTATATCTGTTAGAAGAGTGACCAACCCATAAACAATTTTCACAAAGTTTTAATTGTTTAACCTTTTGCCATATTTCTGAAGTTCATAATGCAAGAAGGTCTTTACAAATGTAAATTGCGTGACCTTTTGTACAATAATTACACGTTCGTTTTGAAGTAACCAGAGAAATTGTTTTAGATGGTTTAGCATTTACAGAAGTAGTATTTGATTTATTATCTAAATTCTTTAAAAGGTCAGCCTTAGACCTTAGAAATTTTAAGAGATTATTTAATTTTGGATAATCTTGCTTAACCGTATGACTGTTCCATTCTCGTCAAGTCCTTTTATCTAAATTACTGCTAATTAAAAGGACAATTAAAGTGACTTAGTGCTCAGTGGGTTGTTTAAGTGTTTTGAACCCACATAAGTGTTCCGAAGCTGTATCTACAGTAGATATGAGACCTGCTGCATTTTCTTTGTGTAAAAGTGGTTGTTCAAAGAAAGCTGGCAAATGACTATGAATTAAGAGATGAGGATTGTCATATCTATTGCCTAATAGTTCCCATTCAACTTTATAGTTTTCAAAAGAAAACTCTAAGGTTTGGATCACCTTTAATGGTTTTATATTTAAGGTAGCCCTTAAATAATGATACTTTTGTATATCATCGATGGAAACGTTCTTATGAATTAATGACTCAAAGGTATCTTTGAATTCCAATCAATGATTATAATTCCCATCAAATTTTCGTAATTAATTGTTGGAAAGCGTATATTTTTTGATAAGGACTTACTTCTTCCCGCATTACTTGAAAGATTAGTTAGATCACCATTATTGTTAGATACATACCCACTAGGTAAACTAATACCTGACTGTTTAAGAATTAAATTAGCTTCAGCTAAAATAGAAGAATAACAGTTCGTAAAGTCGTCCCTATATTTATAATTATTTTCTAATTCCTGTTCATCACATGCATATTCAATAGTTAATTGAGTTTCTTCAAAATCTTGTATCAAATTACTAAATTGAGAAATCCTAAATTTAAGCTCAAGTAATGGAGCTTCTGTAACCTTACTAGTAGCTATACCTTCAATAAATATACTGAAATTGGTAAGTTTTCTGTTTAAAACGCCTTTCTTTCTTGTAAGATTACGTAAGGTTAATGTATCCATTATTAAACATAAATACTTGTGCAAATTATGAATCAATTGCCTCCTGATGTATATGCATATGTATGTACCTTAAATAGTAATTAAATTATTTTAATTATAAATTAATATAGAGGTAATTGAGAATGGTCTCAATAAATTGAAATAAGTTTATACACCTGAACAAATCAAAATGTCATTTTTGACATTATATTGAATTAGTATTTGAAAAAGGAATAATTTAAATAGCAAATTCTATAATTGTACACAACGGTAACAGAATAAATACATTATTACTACCAATTGTGCAAATAATTGAATAATGAAAATGAGTTTCTTTAAAGTTTAAGGAAAAACTGCTTGCTCCTAACGCAAGCATTATGTATTAATTTTTATAAGCGGAGAATAAAAAGATTGAAAGACTCACTTGTACCAAACCATACAACCAATAAATTGCTGTGTCGAATTGATTAGATTGAATGGTGATCAATTTCAATGAAAATTAAAATGATTTGTTCTCCTTTTAAATTGATTCACCTTATAATCCCGATCGAAGGATCAATGAATAGATAGAATGGACTTGTAGCTGATTCTCTATTTCTTCTACACTAAGACACATATTTTCTAATTTAATATATTTAATTGCTAGTACAACTTCAAAAAGATATATAATTATTTGTTTTTTACATTATAAAAAAGCTAACTAGTTTTTTTCATATAAAACGCCAATTTGTGCTGCCATCTATACATATTATATAGAAATAATATGTTAAATGAATTGCCTAACTAAAAGGCATTAAGCACCAGATTTTTATTTATAATTATTTGATAATGCAGTCTTTAACAAACTATTAAATACAACATGCCGGTTGTAAACCTAGAAAAGGACAATCTTCCAAATTATTCTCCGTATTTCTAAAAACCTGTCATTCGTATAAGCCTAACATTCAAGTAAATGTACGACGGTGCCACCGTTATCTTTGAAATTAAATGTTGCTGCTTTTCTGAAAAATACTACAACCAAATATAAATGAATATATGAATTGTAACTTCATTGGTAAATTAAATAAACTAAAAACGTTTAAATTACTAATGTGTATACAAATACACATATAACGATGCAACGTTATAGTTATTTGAATCAGAATCCATATTATTATAATAATTATTAGACTGCTTTTGTATTCCAACAAATAATTGTTCAGTTTGATATTGTTATCCGCGATATTATTAAAAATTTTCCAATTTCTTTAAAGTTCTTATACGATCGGATAGAAAACAGTACACACTTTACCTTTTTAAAGCAGCTCAGCAGAGGTTAAAAATTTTTTGCATGTATAAATATGAATACACTCACGATTTTATTTGATCATGTGGAGGAGATGTATGTAGTCACTCTTAAACAACCCTATACCCGTATACTTCAATAATATACATGCAACAAAAATTACTGCTTATTCACTGCAAAGAAAAGTTCATCTCGAATGCTTAAATAATTGAAAAATTGATGACCTTTAATACGCGATTAATAAATATGACATTATTAATTTCGCAATTATTCTAGCCAAAGTCAACGTCACTAAATATGTGATAGCAAAGCGCGATCCATTACCGTCGTTATAAGTTATATAGCGATTATTACGTACGAAATGACTAATTCCGTAATTAATTTAATCGAACTCCACGAAATTAATTAATTATACGATACCAAACCGCGCTTCATCACGCATGATTAATCTCGCAATTAATCTAATCCATAACCGCACATCCAACCCGACATCCTCATTACTGCTAATCAAAACCGCCAATCTCGTCGATTATAACCGCGAATCTGAAGCAAGCTCAGAAAGACTTATTCAAACTATTTATAAATTTACTTTGACCTCCAATTCTTTAGAACTAAACTCTCTATTACCTTTTATTTTAACCTATAATTTTTTAAACCATCTCCTCTTATTCAAACAGTTATGGGTGTCATAAATGTACCATAGACTGCAAATATGTGTTACTACTATATCTAAAGTATGGCAAAGCTTATTGGCACCAGTAATTTTACATATCATTTTAGGTTCTAAACCAACGCCAAATCTATATAGTCGTTACGACTCCTCGTCGACAATTCTAGGAATCTAGTTGGAGGTATCTTAACAAGTAGCCAGTTCGTTATAAACTAAACAATGTGTTGGGGTGTACTTTTAATACAAGCACTTGTACAACAAAGTTAAATATTCATCTATGCTTTAATGAAAACATACAATTGAGGCAATCCTATTACAAAAAATTGATTTAAAAATCAGGGAGTACCATTATATATATATATATATATATATATATATATATATATATATATATATATATATATA
>JAHWXV010614877.1:0-11774 GCA_024586415.1 Phrixothrix hirtus | reverse complement strand
TTCAACGAATGAGATATCGTAGGGCATTGTGCAGTGAACAGGAAATTTAACTATCGCATCTGTTAAGTTATCCGTTATGGTATTATATATAATATATAATCGGGATAAAAACATGTTAGAGAGTGAGTTATTTCATTAAATGTTAAATACATAAATAGAAAAATAGAATAATAAATGTTTTTGTTTTTTTAATGCGTAAATGCGTATTTATTTAGGAGTTCACGTGCTCATGTGCACTTATTAAGGAACCGCCGCTGGATTACCGTCAATTAAGCGAATTTGACAGAGGTTTGCGCTAAGCTGGTTTTTCATTTGGGGAAATTGCTAACCGTGTAAATCGAAATCGGTCTACTGTAATGCGAGTATGTCGTGCATGGTTTGAAGATGGCCAGGAACATCGTAAAAGAGGAACAGGGGCTTCAAGAAAAACGAATGACCGTCAAGATCGTCGCTTAACCCTTTCTATACGAGTGCAGTATTATCAATCGAATATGAGCGTCGTATAATTTTAATTGCCTTTAATACCCAACTACGAGCCCCGATCAATTACGTTATATTCGTATTGTACACAGGCGACCTTGTAAGGTCTATTAATTGTGGTGGGTGTAATCTGGTGATATTTCGTAGAGCATACCAATGTTATGATTGAATAGTTTTGATGTGCAGCAAGCGGGCGGTTAATTACACCTATATCCGTTTATTATTATTATAAAACTATGTATAGAAGTAAGATTTTAAAACAACAAGATTTAGAAGACATTCTAAACAATATGTTTTCAGCGGATAATATTGAAATACATGAATTATACAGTAGTGGAGAAAGCGACGAGGATGATGTGCATGCAGTTACATATGGTGAAAATGAATTACTGTTTGATACAATAGATGAAGAACCCTCTGATACTGAAGACACAATTATTGAAGATCCAATAGATTTTGATTGGCAACATGGTCCGGACAAGTAGCATCCAGATCTAGCAGAATTAGATAGTACATGGAGTGGTTGCATAAATAACGCACTAATAGGTATAAAAGAAAATACATTTCCATAGCTAAATATATGTATATTATATTATAATGGAAAATATAATTGATTATACAAATATGCAAATATAGTATACATATTAAATATGAATTTGCACTAAATTTTCTATAAGTGACAGTAATTTCCAACAAATCGCTGGTACAGCCTCTTATTTTTATCGCTTTTTAGAAAATTGTGTAGCACATTTATTTTCGTGTCATACATTTCAAGAAATAGCACTTCATTGTAATCAGTGTCTATTTTTTTCAGGAACATCTACTAAACTAGAATTCTTTGAAATATTTTTTACAACAGAATTCGTTGATACAATTACCAAACAATCTAACAGACAGTTATCTTATCCCATAGAAAACGATCCAAATTTTCTGCAAAAAAATAAAAAGTCCACTAGTTCTCCTATTTCAATTGCTGAAATGTATATATTTTTTGGTCTTAGTTTACTCATGACTAGGTGCAAAAAGGCGAGGATACACGAATATTGGTCCACTTTTTAGTAGTGTAATGAAAAAAGACAGGTTTTTCTTTATACTGAAAATATTTCATCTTTGTGATAATAAGCAGCCAAATAATGGTGACAACCTGAATAAAATCAGGTTTGCTATTGATTTTCTAAGAAGTAACTTCAGTGAAATCTTTTATCCTTACGAAAAGTATGCATAGATGAAAGTCTTGTATTATTCAAAGGCCGTTTAGCCTTCAAACAGTACGTACCTTCTAAACGCCATCGGTTCGGCGTCAAACTTTTCATGCTATGTGATAGCCAAACCAATTACTGTTTAGATTTTATCATATACACTGGCACTAATATAGATTTAGACGATTTACCTAAGGAAGCTGAAGCGGTTGGGCAATCTGGACAGGAAGTAATGACTCTCGTTAGCAAGTATCTGCAAAATAGCCATAAAGTTTATTTAGACAACTGGTACAATAGTCCCGTGCTCACAAGTATTTTGCTTACCAAAAAGACGTACGTATGCGGCACAATAAGGAAGAATAGACAGAACATGTCGATAATAGAAGAAAATATGAAAAAAGGAGAAATGACATTTAGACACAGCGGTAGGGAATTAATAATAAAATAGTGTGATAACAGGGAAATCTATATGATTACAACTTTCCATGATTACGGGATGTTGGCAACAAACAAAACTGATAGACAAACAGGAAGAAATATAATGAAACCAAATTGTGTCATCGACTATAATTATAATATGGGTGGAATTTATTAAACCGACATAAGTTCAATTGAGAGCGTGAGAAAATTAATAAAATGGTACAACAAGTTATTTTTACATTTTCAAGATATGTGCATTATAAATTTTCACGCTCTCTATAACGTTGTGTAAAAGAAAACCCTTCCGGTAGCTGATTTTCAACTAGAAATAGCAAGACATAGACCTCTGATGATCCCTGAGATTTACAGCAAGACATTTTATAAAAAGTTACCTAAGTCCACATCATCGTCTCAGCTACTTGTTCGATGATATCTTATATGTTCAAAAAAAGGAAAAAGAACTGAAAGTACTTATCACTGTGGGGAATGCAACGTTGGTTTATGGGTTGTTCCATGTTTCGAACTGTACCATACTAAAAAAATATTGGGGTTCTTTTTATACTAGAAACATTTCTTGTTTTTAATTTTCATCAGGTTAGGTTTTTTTAATAGAATTACATATTATATTAGGAATTCTCTGTTTTCTGTTTTAAATATTTATATAGAATTTTCAACAATATTGTGTAAAACGATTTAAAATAAAGATATTTTTAGTTTTTAGTCGATTTTCAATTTTAATGCTTAAAAATAAGAGCATCGTAAATATGCGCATGATGATAGCGCCACAGTACTAGCGTCGTACGGATACGTTCTTACTGAATTTTGTCGTACATGATATATAGCTATACAATTACATCGTCGTATAGAAAAGGTTCAGACAACTGGCATTTAGAGAACGCTTTTCCTCTACTCGGGCAGTTGGTGGCCAATGGTTTCGTGAAGAAGGTCGCCTTCTAACCCTTAGAACAGTTTATCGCCGAATTCGCAGTTTTGGGTTAACGTAATATCGTCCGCAACTTGTGCTTCCTTTGACTGCAGAACATTGTCAACAACGGTTACAATGTGTAATGAAGAACCTCATTGGAATCTTGAATGATGTCGTGTTGTCTTTAGTGACGAATCTATATTTTGTTTAAGAATGCACGAACGTCGTATGAGAGTCAGAAGAAGACGGGGTGAACGACGGAATCTTTGATTTACAGTTGAGAGGCACGTACACCGCACCGTGGGTGTTATGGTTTGAGGTGTGATTACTTATAGCAGCACATCTCCCATGGTGTTCATTCGAGGCAATATGACATCACAACGGTATATTGCGGAGGTGGTTGGAACATATCTTCTGCCATACTTACAAGAGCTCGAAGATCCATTATTCCAGCAAGATAATGCACGTCCAGATGTAGCAAAGTTTTTCTTGAACTTCTTTGAGCAGGCCCAGATTCATCTTTTGCCCTGACCTCCAAGATCTCCAGATCTTTCTCCCATTAAACATGTATGGTACATAATGGGTAGAAGGTTGCGAAATTTGTAGCGTCCTCCTTTAACTTTGGAAGTCTTGGGACATGAGGTGCAACTTGCATGGGAGACAATATCCCAAGACGAAATAAACCACCTTATTCAATAAATGCTTCGGCGTGTAAACGAATGTGTAAATCAGACAGGCCTCACCACACTATATTAATAATTATAAAATGTTGTTTAATTAATAAAGATTTCCCTCCCAAATTTTCATCATTTATTACTATAACATAGGTGAATATTCCTACCAAATTTCATCCGGAAATTCCAGCCCCTTATTGGTGTTGCAATTTCCATGTCACTGAGTATATTTAAATTTACTTGTAGGATGCATGAGCGAATGTTTAATTGTGTTATGCTTAATTTTAATACAATGATTGTTTTAAATATAATTTCGTGAATTCAAATAATGCATTAAACAGTTTGTTTCAATTATAATTAATTATTAGTAAATAACCTTTAATTATAGCAACCAGGTAAGATATTTTGGAATTTGAAAATTCAGCGACCATTTTAAATTTCAGTGATGTTAGTGAATGGTTACTTTTCTCGTAAGCGTTTTTCATATTAAATGAGATCCAATACATACTTCAACGCTTGCGTTTCGAAAATTTGCTAACAGTCATCATCAAGTGGCGTGGCAGTCTTCTAACCTTGTTAGACTTTAATTTCCCGGTATAAAGTGATGTACCGTATACCATATTCCTCACAGACGGCTTTTTACTTCCCCCTTTCATGCCTGCATATGGTGTATTGCAACTTCTTGCATCCATAATCGTGCTATTCACGACTCGTACCTTTTCATTTACAATTTTTAGCCATTTTCAAGCCGCATCCGAAATGGCATGGAAAAACGAATAGATACACCAATAACAGACAGACAGTAATTGAGGTAAGCTTATTGTTAGACAGTTAAAGCAATTAACACGTTAGATAAAATGTAAAGTGTTCGAGTTACAAAAATCAACATTTTGTTACCTGATTTTCTGGAATTACTTACAACAAAACAAACAAAATATATACCCCAGAATCAGACATTGTCCTTAAAAAAAAGGCCTTTGCATATATAAAATCATTAGAAATGGTCAGTTTTGCAACTGATCCAAATTTCGTGAAAAAATGGCGCGATTTTCAAAGGAATTTAAACCAGCGGGCCTTAGAGGATTTTTACACAGTAATAGAGATTTGAGTATCCAGAAATTTTAAGGCCTGTATTGATCAGCGCAATAAAAACTAATCAAAATGACGTCTTGTTACAAATTTTTACCGAACTTGAGTAGTTTGAGAAGTCTGAAAGTATATTCAACAATGACGAGATGGGTTTACAAATTTAATAAGCTACCAAAAGCAACAAAATGGGCTAAATATGTTTTTCTCTTACAAGTTCCGAAAAGGACGAAATTGTTTCAGAGAAGCGAGTTACTTTCTACTTTTAGGTTCGGATGTTTTTGTGAATACAAGCATCACCTCTTACCAAAAAAGTCTAACGATAAAGCTGCCTTTATTTTAGAACGACGCTCTCAAGTCGCTCATCGCAAGTTCTGCGATCACTTGATAAGGGGTTTTATAAATCCCTAAAAACGCATTTCTTCCATGAAAGTACATGCTGGATGCTTCGACACAAAGATTGAAAGTTATAATCATTTATAATCCTCAAAACATTTCAGAACATTATTTTTAAATTCCGATGTTAGCAAACTAGCCTGATCATGACCAAGCTGATACCTTAGGTATTACACTATCAACGTGCGTTATATTGTCTTTCTCTTAATTTCATGAGAGGATCCTTCAGACGTGGTACCAAGCACTACAATTAATCCAGGGACACTAGTGAAATTCTTAAGAGAAAATCGCCTAAATTCCGTTTGTTCTGAATATCTGTAAGTAAAAGCATGGAGATTTGAAGTTGACTTCTTTGTGCTAAATGTAGCTTTTTTTTGGAGAAAGATAGGACAAAGAAGACAGAAAATCGAATCCCTGAAGAGACAGTCATCACAGTTTTTAAGAGATGACAGTTATCGGATGAAACAAAAGACATCTGCGCAGAATGTAGGGATTATACTATTCTACCAAGTCGTAAGCTAACTTGATACAAGTGCAACTGTTGACTAATTTTGGAAAAAAATTATTCCATTACTGTAACTTCAGAATTATTTCTCAGTAGCTTATTTTTTTATTTTTGTTTTGTGGTTGAGACTTCGAGATGCGGAATTTTCCTTGTCCGAGAATAAGGCACGTTTTTAAAATTTTTCGCCACTGAAAAATTTATCGACCTCAATCAGATTTGAACTCGCGTTCCTTAGGCGTAAAGGCAAACTCAATAGCTTGTTGTCTTACAGCTTATATTTTTTTATGTAAGTATCTATGCAAATTTTCAAATAACTGCCATTTCTTTGTTTTGATTTCTTTTAAAAGAAGGGCGTATTTCGGCACACTTTGTTATGTATAGTAAAACGACCATGACAGTTAAGGCCATGAAAATAAAGAGAAATCTATATCCTAAAGTCTATACAATAGGAGTAGCAGTACAAATAGATAAGAAACTGTGCATAAAATACCTGTTTGGTAAGAAGTTAGTTCAAAAAATATCGCGTCAGTAGAAATGATTGACGGTTCCACTCTGGCCGGTATTGCATTAGAAGAGGAATATGATATTCATAGAAAGCAATAAATAATTTATCTAAGGGACGAATAAGACGATGCGAGATGTAGTGGATAGCATGTTTGCCTCTATCTCAAAGGAATGCGGGTTCAAACCTGATCGCAGTTAGTGGAGAAAACTTTAAAAGACACGTCTTTTCAAATAAGTAAGTAAAATCGTAGTCCCCGTGTCAATGGAATATTGAAAATCCCTGCTGACAATGGAATTTCTCTAGATTAGGCAAAATTCTGGTAGATATAGTGCATTTACGTTAGTAGTCGAAGCCAAGAGGGCGAAAAGAAAATTGGTATCACGAAGCTACTATTTTCTATCGCAACCATAATCAGTATAATGGTATTTAAGGTATTTAAAAAGCAGATAAATTTAAAAGGAGGTTAAACGTCCAGCCCCAAACTGTGAATTTGACTTGCCACACTTTTGCACGAAGTGCGATCTTTCAAAATGCTGCACGTTCTATGACAACGCGAGTGCGAAATTTATTCGACTTATTTACATGCCGAGATTCCAGAAAAAAAGTCCAATTGTATCACGAAGCTGTCAATTTATGTATAATTTTGCCTGATATTTGTTCATAGTACAAAAATGCATTGTTCAATTACCTTTATATGCTGTAAGAAGAAAAGCATATCAGTCAAATGTGGTCCATCATTCCTTACATTGTCGAAACTCATTCAGAACGTCCGATGATTTCCGGAGGCAAAATATAATTATTAAGTTTTGCATATTGGCGATTTTGATATAACCCCATAACCTGAACACTCTTCAGTCAAAATTGCAAGGCACCATTCAAGAAAATTACACACGGTTGATCAAGCCTACATTAGTTAGCTGTTGCACTACGAAAGTTGAGATCCTTGTGCAAAATTCGACGCCGACCTCAACTTGAAATTTGAAAAACACTGACGTGCCATCTGAGCGAACTGTGGGTATTTTATTTATGGAAGCTTTCACAGATAATACTCATAATAAATTTTTTGGTAACTATGTAATATTTATTAAATTAACTTTATACGTTTCGAAAACTTTGTGTTTCCTTCTCCAATAAAAATTGACAAATAAAACAAGAACAGCAAATTGAAACTATTCCAAAACAAGTTGCTATGATTTGTCGAGTTTAACAGCATTATCCTTTCTGTTGCAATTATCGGGATTTTTATATATTTCTGTTGTCTCACGTTCAAGTTGACCATAATGATTAGAAACTCTTGCTAATATTTCCATATCATTTACTATATGGAAGTATTAGCACGAGTTTAATTATTATCTTCGACTTTAACGTGAGGCAATAGAAATATATAAAAATGCCAATAATTTCAACGACGCTATTAAACTCGACAAATCATGACAATTTATTTTTAGAATAGTTTTAGTTGGTTATTTTTGTTTTATTTGTCAAGTTTGATTGAAGAAGAAAACACGAAGTTTTCAAAATGTATAAAGTTAATTTAATAAATACTACACAGTTTACCAAATAATTGGTTTATTATTGTGGGAATTTTGTTTGGACTGCTGGTCTTAGACAGTCTGTGTTATCCAAAGCACTGTACCAGCAGTAACTAACTGGTGGCATTTTTTTAAAGCAGGATCAAATTGACGAAAAAAATGAACCCATAACTTTATCATCAAATTATGTCTCGATCATTTTTTCACTTGCACGGTTCACTTACCAAAAAGTGTATTATATTTCATATTTTTATTTTTTTCGATAAATATAAAGTTCAATAAAAAGTTTAATCTAATTTTATTTAAATCTGAAAATATTTTTTATACGTGAATATGTGTTTTAGTAAATCAAAGTGAAGGTCAATCTATCCTTATTCTTCCCATCGCTTTGTCTTATGAAATTATTTGATCTTAAAAATGAATTTTGTAAGTGAAGCAACGTCAAAAACCCTATACCATGCGATTACAATATTAATAAAAAAAATTAAAAATGACACCCGCCCTCTCTTTTATGCTTTTTAACGTTTAACAAGAAAAGTAGAAAAACGCAAAGTCTACATTTTGTAGTAGAGTGGGTGCAAAATCTCAGCTGGCGATGCGTCTGTCTGTACCTTTCAAAATATATAAATATATTTTTAGGTCGTAATTGTGCATACCCGCGTTTATTTATGCATCCCGAAGAGCATTCTCACACCGATGACTTTTGCGTCAACTCTACCTGAATTGGTGAAAACAAATTATAATGAATTATAATCTAGGCTAAACATGTATGCTAAATTTTCTCTGACACAGAAACTGCAACACATAAAATGTGTGGAACTTTCAGGATCATGGTAAAAAAACAGCAAGAATAACAAGTGCGCATCAAGATCATCGCATAAGACAGTTGGCATTTGGAACTGATTTTCCACTAGAAGATAATTTACGAACGTAAGGTTTGGCGAGGAAGGTCGTCCTGTATCTCTAAGTATTCTCTATCGCTGAAACGAAGCTTCGGCCTGATGCCTTACCGTTCATATATTGGGCTTTCTTTAACTGCACTGCATCAAAACAACAATTAGATCGGTGAGCTGAAGGACAGCAGTGACATCGAGATGTCTTCACAGATGAATCCAGATTTTGTTTGGAAACGCATGACTAAAGTAGCACAAAGACATGGTGAAAGATGGAGACCGCAAATTTATGCTGAGAATCATGTATACCGGCAGCAGGGGTTTGCCATGGAACGTTATTACTTTGATCTTCATCCGATGCAATATGGCCGTACAACGGTACATCGCAAGGTGACGTAACTTCATGTTTTTCCATGCATCTTGAGACTGGAGCGACATATTTACCAACAGAGTTTGCTTAACCTTCTTTCAAGAAGCTCGTATCAACCATTTGCCTACCGACCTTCCACACGGAGATGATGTGCGGGATGTTATGGGTAAAAGATTAAGGGATTTCCTGCAGTGTCTACTGACACTGAAAGATCTTCCGCTTGAATAGGAGGCATTGACCATTGAATGTGTGAATAACGGATGCACGCATTATTAATAAAGATTGTTAAACCTTAATTTCTTTTTATTCCAAATTAGTTACTAAATATTTCTGCTAAATTCGATTCCCACTCCTAGATGTTGCAATTTCAATATCGCAATTAAAATTTCCCTATTATGATATTTAAAATTTAAATAGAACAAAAGTGTACTAACGAGCATTCCGAAACCATACTGCAAACTGAAGGCATTTTGGGTAATGGACACCTTATTGACCTAGGCGCTGGTATACTGCAAACTGAGGGCAATTGGGGAGGTGGACATTTTATTGGCTTAGGCTCTCCAATGAAGTGTGCTGGTCCTCCAAATCCGACTCCAGTGTCACCCATAGAAGATTTTGTTCCTATAAGTAAGCATAGAAACATTTTAAAGTAATTAATACAGCAATACCAGAAAAATACTTACCCGTTTTACTTCCTCCTCTTTTACCTGAAATAAAATGTTAAATATAGTTTTCGTTCATAACAATTTAAAAGTCAATCTTGAATTACATTATACTCTCTCTGTCAATGTTAAAAAATTTCTAACCTAATGGAAGTTTTTTAAGTATGGATAATGCAATGCGCATCGGCGTAGTCAGGAAATTAAAACGCGTTAAAAACGTAAGTTAAATACAACGTTTGTACTATTGAACCAACTATTCGATTAATCAAATCTTAATTGCTGTTTTCTTACCAGGAGCAAAATAGCAATCAATCCATTAACCAAAACTGTTTGATTAAAGGAAGTATAGTGTAATTCAAGTATTTACCATATCTTAAGGTAAGGTAAATGTATTCAACAGCTTTAAAGTAAAGGTCAACACGTAAAGCTGATTTTCAGTTTAGATGCAAATATAGTAAAATTATATTAAAAGGGTTTTGCCAACTTCTTTATATTTAAAAGAAAATTGTAGGCATAATTTTTGAAATAGGTCATATTACTAAAGTTAAACTTCATAAGCTGTCATAATCTATTTTAAACATTATCATGGTGAAAATATCAGCTTTATTGTTGCGTAAACGACAAGGTGTATGCAGATAAATTACAGAAATAAATATAACTTATAAGAGCAAAGAATTAGAAACGTGGTGGTTGAATAACAACATTTTGGCGCTATTACTAATAAAAATGCTTATACATTTGTTAAAGAGTTGCATATTACAGTGAATAATAGGTGTACAAATATTACCTAAATAACTTTGTAATTAACAAGCGCTGCATTGCGCGTGCTTTGATTGACGTCACAGTTGGTGTTGAAATTTTAAGATAATTTGTCACAAATTTACTTTACAAATAAATTACTTAAATAGATAAAATTTATATTGAAAGTAAAATTTTTTTAACGTATTAAAAATGTGAAATAAGTTCAAACCGTTTTCAATATAGAATGGTATGTATTAAGCTTGAATAGCATTTGTATAAATATTTAAACAGGGCTTATACACAAGCTAAACTTTATATGTAAATAATAGGAAAACATATGAGAGGATAATAACAATAAGTTATTGTTACTTTCGATCTCACATATATCTTAAATTAACTTAACTTAAACACTACCCCTGAAAAAGCCAGCCTGTCTCGTTAAAGTATAGGCTCCATGCGCTTACCGAAACTGCGGATGTAATCTGAAATTTATTTTAATATGTGTCCGGTTTATAAATGATTTTGAAATGTAGCAACGTAATAACTGATTTTTCCACCAATGTTACAATGCTCTGAAGAATATTCTCTTCTCTTATAAGTTAATTATTAAATAACTAGCTTACGAAACTTAACAAATACTTATTTCAAAAATTATACCTTATTTGACCAGATCTCCTGATTTCCTGTACTAGATATTTTTAAACCAGGAAACTGAAAAATATACAAAAATAAATTTAGGTAATTTCATCCTTATTTTATAAAACTTACCAAAAATATGTTTTAGTTTATTTAAATAAATGTAAATTCAAGTTCCAAATATTAATAAACTAAATTAAATGGCTGCAGAATTAAAAAGATTAGATTTCAAAATTTTTTGTTAAATATAAAAAAGCTGGCCTGAAAATGTTTGAACCCAGAACTTTATTAAAACTACATTTGAAAAACAATAAAAAACCTGGAATACGAAAATTTAAAATACATGCAAAATTACTGATATAACAAATATATATAATTGTATAAGAAAAAGCGTGCCAAAAATGTCTGAAAAGTAATTTTACATTCATTTTCCCTTTTTCTTGTTACCAGCACCTTTTCCTTTTCCTTTCCCTTTCCCTTTTCCTTTGCCGCTGCCGCCAACACCAGCATCCGCATCATCCCATTGAGTGTCTCTTGTCTCCTTTTTGGGCGGTGGTTTTGTGTCCGGACCTTTCGGAGTACATAACTCTAATTCTAAATTATTTTTCTTATTAGCCCCTTCGCTCTTTTTACCAATACGTAATATAAATATGTCTTTATTAGGGTCAGATAATTCCGTATATTGTGTACCGTCAGGTGCGGTATATATTGGCGGAACTACAGTTACATTATTTTGAGCGCCGGCGCCGC
>JAHWXV010614849.1:0-15222 GCA_024586415.1 Phrixothrix hirtus | reverse complement strand
TGTCCAGTAACTTGGATGGGTGACCGTTACAATTATTGTTTCCAAAATAAACGTAGACAATAATCTAATCATTTGTGGACACTATTGGCATATCTATGTGGCTAAGAGAAAGTCGTGTGTTGTTTCACACCAGATTTTTATACTTAAATTGGTACAAATTTTCGCATTATAACAATTCAGCGTTATTAGTCTTAGATAATAATGTTTGGTTTAGAACATGTAGCACATTTTTAAGGTTCTACAACTGTTATTGAAGGTTTTTGCCTTACCCCGTACTGGGATGAAGGTATAATCGAAAAATGGCAAACGCATTTTTACGAAAAATTTTTGACTTTGAAGTTGCGCAACTCTTTACATAATAGTTGTATGAAAAATTTTGCATACAAAAGTTGTGTCAATTTTAATATTCTACAACTTTTAGTTATAATTTTTGCCCCTAAGATGTATTGGTAAAAAGATATGATCGATAAACTGAAAAACATCGGGAATTTGGAATGTTTTTGATTTTTGGGGAGACGAGCTCAAAAATTTGGATTTTGAACCATGGAAACGACTTACGTGAAGTTAGAACTACTTGATCTTCTCTAAGATAAGATCCCTTTTGCAACTTACATTTCTTGGACTAAAAAACGACTTAGAAATGCAGGGTGGGGCAGGGAAGTATCCCTACATTCGAGATGACGTTGTGAATGGAGGGGACGTTTTGGAGGAGTGGTAGTAGGTTCTATTGACGCTATGTCCTTGGAACTTTCCATTAGTGTCGACATTAGTTTTAGATATGCCTTGGTCGAACGAGCAACGCGCTTTTGCCGTCGAGACGTATTTTATCCAAAACAAGTCTATCGTTGCAGTGCAGCGTGCGCTGCGTAATCGTTATCGAATTCCACCACGAAATGCTGTTCCTGACCGAAAATCCATTTTGTTATGGGTAGATAACTTCCATGAATATGGTAGCGTTGTGAAAAAAAGAGTTGGGTCTCAAAGAACCATTCGAACTCCAGAAAACATTGACCGTGTAAAAAGATCGATTTTGCAGTCCCCTAAGAGTTCTGCTCGCAAGCATGCATCCGCTCTGGCGCTTTCTAACCGTACTTTGCGTCGAATTTTCCACGAAAATCTGAACTTCCATCCTTACATGATAGTCATTGCTCAATAACTCCCACAGCTGGACTGTCAAATTCCAGTATAAGCATGTGAAATTTTGATTGAAACCTTGCCTAAAGATGCACGTGTTTTGTTTAGTGACGAGGAGCACTTCCACATTTCTGGAAATCTTAATAAGCAGAATATACGATATTGGAGTGGTGAAAACCCTAGGGTAATCCATGAGAGGCCTTTGCATAGTGACAAAGTGACAGTTTGGGATGCACATAACAGTTAAGGCATCATTGGGCCTTATTTATTTGAAGAGAACAGTTATTCTGTTACTGTCAATTCTGAGCGGTATGTAACCATGATCCAACAATATCTTGAACCCCAACTTTAACAGATTAATTTGGGACAAGTGTAGTTTCAGCAGGATGGTGCCACGGCCCATACTGCTAGAAGTTCAATGGCTGTTTTGAGGGAAAGATTCCTCGGTCGCTTGATCTCTCCACTTTTTATGGGACTACCTCAAAAGTGAAGTGTTTAAACATCGGTCCAGGACCCTAGAAGCCTTGAAGCATGCAATATGCCTTGAAGTTGACCGCATTCCGCAACAGATGCTTCGCAGAGTTGTGGATGGAGGACTTTCGAACCCGGCTACATCAGTGCATTGACAATGAGTGAATCACTTGAATGATATATTGTTTAAAACTAAATAAAATTAACTTTCAGTTCCACCCTTCTGATGCCACAATAAAGTTTTGTTCTAACATTTTTTGTTAAGCTTTTATTTACCGTCAAAGTTAAGGATACTTCCCTGCCCTACCCTATATTTAATATTGGGTTTGGATTTAATGAAAACAATAATAATTAATGAAAAAAATCACACATTCTTCCAATTTTCAAGAAAAGATTAGAATTTAACTTATTAATAATACTACATACTAAAAAATAAAAATTAATTAACTCTAGTTACTTCATTTAAATAACATGGTAGGTATATCTGGTGTCGGAAATACCTACAACGAGTGGGAATGGCGGTTAATAAGCCCTGAGATTTTCTTTTATTAATTGGAATTTTTATTAAGATCAGGAGTCTTTAGCAAAAAAATGGACACTTGTTGGTTTCGTCAGGCAGATTCTTCATTAAACTCATTCTTTGTGGCCATTATTATCCCCCTTCCTTTAACTATAAGAATAAATCTATTTAAATGAAAATATAATACATTTATAACTACAATTGATGTAGTTATAGATGACAATTTACCCCAACCTCAACCTTGGCTTCTACATTTAAGGATTCAAAAATAACTAAATTTTACCAAACTAACCGCTGATAATTTGCAAGAAATCTATATTTGCCATTTATAAATTCTACAATATCAAATGGGCAAACTTTCACATATTCTATTCATAAGACAAGGCTAAAGAAATTAAAATATTTGATAGATAACAATAATAGCCGTTCATGTCTAAAAGCTAGAGAAATTCCCAAAATACCGAATTTTTGAAATTTTGTTGCTACATCCCTAGAGGTTGTTTGTCTTTTGTGTTAACTTCATAGAAAATTTTCAACAAAATTTAGCTGCTAATCTAGTTGTAAATTTTGACATAGTTACATACATAAAATTTTGGTAGAAACTGAATTGTCAATTTATATGTCAATTATTTACATCTTGTCCTAAAAAGTTAAATTTGGAACTAAATTAAGTTTGTGCAAAATGTCAAATACTACTGATATTTTATTTAAAGATCGAGCTAAGAAGAAGAATTTTCTAAATTAATTTGCAGATAATCCAAGTTTTATGATACTTATTTCAATGCGAAGCTATAAAAACGGAGTGTTGTACTTTTGTATGCCCTACATACCCTATAAATAAGACAAAAGGAACACTTGTTTGTATTTCTAAGCAAGCTGTATAAAATTTATTTATCTCAACGTATAAATGACTGGAAACATGAAACCATAATCCGGATATGCAAAATAGCAGATGCAACAGGAAATGGCGTCATGTTCATGCATTTATTAAACTACACCATCAGTTTGCTAACTAAATTATGATTTTAACACTTTTTTCAAAAGGCAATAGCTTCAAATTGATTTTAGTCACGTATTGGCTTTAAAAATTCAATAAGAAATGTAAGTAGTAGATCATCGAGAATGAAAAGCTTCAGCTGCTGTTGTTTACGGACATCTGACGTTAGCAGACTACCCCTTGCTGTTCCCACGATCAACCCTTGTATCTCCTTTGCACCCTACTTTACCGGAATCTTGCCACAACTATCTGCACTTCACTTCCGCATTAAATGTCTTTCATTTTTTTTCAATTCCGTAGATTGTTCCAGTTGGGAGTTTTAAATCTGGATCGTATAAATAAATAGGGTTTTAAAACCATTATTTGGACTGCAAAATAACACAATTTTAGCAAGTGTTCGTTAAGTTGTGAAAAACGACTAACCTTTAAATCTTGTTTAAACCAATAACTTAAATTACTTAAATTAAGAATTGATGTTCAATGGCACTAAACAGTTTTAAATGTCCTTGTGTTAAATTTCGAAGTAATTTATATATGTATACATAATATGAATCTTATTTTAGAAATTATGCAAAAAAATGTCAAATGTCAAATTAAATATACAAATTTGTAATTTCTTTTAATGCTTACAAAATGTTTTTTATTTTTCAAACTGAATGTATTTACCTTCGTACAACTCTTTAGAACTGTGGAGATTTGAAATTACAAATTACAGATATAATACACGGTATATAGCGTGATCCATTAGAAAACATTGCAAAAAATGAATTTGATAATTACCATTTGTAAAACAAAATTCTGAACACCCTGTATAAAAAGTTCAAATATAATACTGGTTAAAAAATGCACCCAAACAAATTCTTGGTTAAGTTTTTGCGAAAAACTAATAAAAGATTTAAATAAAGGATTGATAATAACCAAGACTAATTTAAAAATTCGTAATTTGATGGCGCGCTAATGTAATAGAAATTAAGGGCTATATATAGAATAAACAGGGGCTTAATTTTCAATAAAAAATATGATAGGTGCCATTTCAAAAAATAACCTTTAATGTACTACTTACTTTTAAACACCGTGTAAATGTAAAACTAATTTTAAAGTGTTCCCTCTTAAATGGACACCGTGTATAAACCTCGAAGCAGTCAGGGGCGGCTTGCAGGAAGCCGGAAAGTCACCCTAAAAATTATACTTATCGTAGCCATAGATTAATTAATGCAAACTAAGATTTTGTCTATTTTCTTCTATGTTGATATAAATATCATATATTTTCAAATTTCGCGTAAGATCAAATGTTGTTTTTTAAATTTTGCATACAACAACAATCAATACTGCGACAAATTATTAAGGGCCAGTTGCACCATTTCTTTTAAGTCATTCTTAAATTAAGTATTGTTTTTCGCGTCACATTCAAGTTGAATCAAATTTAAATCAGCGAACTCTATATTTACAATAACGCATTTACTCCAGGTAAAATTAAGACATTTCCTTTTTGCTAAGACTATTGTTGTTTAGCTTTATCTAAGCCCTAATTACTTAAGTATAAAATAAATAACAAAAACATGATTAATTAAACGTTTATTAAAATAAAACAAATAGTCGAGCCTACATAGACATCGAACATAGACAAAATTTCGATAGAGATGAAACTTGGTACATATCCTCAAATCGTCATTTCATATGAAATATTAAAAATCCCTATCGACTAGACTCCTGACAAAAACTTCATTCAAGTTCAAAGGTCAAAAACTGGTTTCTCGGAAATATCTTTTCAAATCTTATCGCTATTTGTAGATCGCATCATTGTCTACATATTTTTGTACCTAAAATCTATTTCACGATTTATACTTTCTTTCTTAATCCTCTAGTTGCTGAATTTCGTTATCTGTTCTAAGTAACAGCATGGATCTGAGAGCTCTTGATTAATATCATAAGTATCACCATCTGACGGATTTGATGTAACATTGAAGCACGACTGGCCTTTGCAATTGATACATACTGCTGAATAAAGTAAACCAACTTTTTTGTATCCACAATTATAATTGCAAAAATTGTATTTAGCAGTATTTTTGGAGCAAATGAGAATTGGCTCAGAAGTGTTATTACTCAACAACCGTCCCCTGTTTCAAGGTCCGGTTTATGACGGAGTCATACTTGCACATGATAATAAACTTGATGCCAGATGTTGCAGGAAATAACTGTACTGCTTTAAAGTTCCATGTATTCATAAAACTGGCTTATCTATATCTGTCTATAGAATCAATTTTTCCCAAACTCTCTATATAGTAAGAAGGAAATGAATTTGGTTACTGATAATGATATCTGGGAAGAGTCGCTTTTTGTAAAAATTTCAGCACATCAAATAATTCAAATACTTTTTTTGAAAAACGCTAACGTAGTATCGTAACCAGTTATTGCATGTAAAAATAAGAAATGAGCTTTACATTTAGGATATGATGACAAATTTTGTTTGTATTTGAGCTTTTCCTGATTTTAAAAAGTAAATTATTCTATCATTGGGATTTTGTGCACCCAATATTATCAATAATTCGACATCTTTATCAACACTAATCATTGTATTTGTATTGAAGTGTTCTATTGTTATGAGAACATGGACGCTAATTGTCAGCTTGCTTTACAAAATTATCAACAGCTGTCAATTTTGCAGATAGCACTGAAATAAAGCGAGTTTTGTTATTAGTATCAGTAAGGAATTGCTGTTCCTTTGTTGGAATAGTCATATCGATCAAAAAGAACATCAGAACGTAAGACTGTTTAGTCCAACGACATTGTTTTTATAATCACCATAACCAAAATATCTATGTGCATAAGGAGCGGATTTATCAAATGTTTCGCCTCGATCCTATACAACACCATGTAAAGAATATCCTCCATCTATGAGTGCGTATCAGTCTTTACAATTTTTGAAATTATGATATCTCACAACCTTTTTTGTAGGAAATTGTATGATGTACAAATTTTATAATAACTATTTTTACAATAAAACTTTTGTTTAAGAGATATCTGCAAAAACCGTTTTTTAACGTTTGACATTGATAACATTTTTAGTAGAAGCCCAATAGATAGACGGCTTGAACGTCTATATCAAATTTCAGCTCTATCGGAATTTTGACCAAGTTGAAACTTTTTTGTCTATTTTGGACTATAAATGAAATATTAACAATACTACAGCAATATATATTTTAAATATAATTGTATTAATTTAAAAGATTACTAGAATTTTGGTAATTTAATAGTCTAATATTGACAGATTAAACAATTTTGCTTACTAGTCGAATTGGTGTCCAATATTTACAAAAGGGGCTATCTTGTTTTAAAAATATTAAAATTAACAGTTAAATTTATCAGTAGGTATCTTAAGGTTATTACGGTTAAAGATGCACTTTCTTAAGTAAACATTACCACCAGTTTTTACAAACAATAAATATCTTCTGCAGTCTATTGTTTACAGTTTTAAATAGATACTAAACCCTAAATATGGAATTTATTAATTCAAGCAATTCCTGTACAATTATCGAGTTAATTTAAAGCATTTGACAACATCTTAGATTTTTTGATTTTTTGCAAGGTTTGTTCTCCGATTAAATTGCGATTTATATCTCGGATACCCATATTCTTGAATTAATTATAATGTTAACGTTTGATTATTAATGTATCCAATTTATCACTTTTTGCCTTCATAGTTTCTTGTAATTGATGGGCGAGTTAAGTAGTCTTATAATGCGGCTACTTTTAACAGGTTATAGATTAAATTACCAACTTGCTTTTATTCTACGATGCGCCTCGAATGCTTCTTTTATAGTGCCTTGATGAAAATGATGAAACTTTTGACGTCTTCGGATCTTTTATGAGAGTCTATTTCATGTTAAAAATATTCTGATTTTCATTATAAGCTTTACTAAAATCGATAGAATTTGAATTTTTTGGCAATTAACCCACGTTCTCACGATTAGTACAAATTTTCCTCCATGCGTCACTTTTATATTATAAATCTTATCTACTTTACCTAGGATTTAAATGTACGTAGATACATTTTATAATTAAAATTAAAAGGGATCAAACGTGATGATTTAGATAATTACTAAGTTACTTAATTATAAATAGTTTGACTGCCGATAAAGCATTAATGATTGCTATGAGTTCATCAACAGCATTTTTCAATTGTATTCGAAACAAATATTACAAGAATAAATTTTGAACTTTAAGTAAATCGTAAGTTAAACTTAAACTTAAAAGATGTAGGTGCAAACCGTCCTAGATAATGCATTTGCATAGGTGAAATAAATAATAATAAATTAATGATTAATGCATCATTTTAACGAATATGTCAATTATTCCTGCGTAATATTGTCCTTTAGTTCTTACATCCTGTATTTTAAATCGAATAAATTGACGTGAGCAACATCTGTTACCGTGAAACATTTAAATCAGTTACTTATACGACAAATTTAAAATTAAAACACTTTTTGTTCGTTTTTCGCTAAATATTTATTCAAAAATATTACTTTTTAAATTTACTAGGTAATGTATGTCCTTTTAAATTTAAATATGCTAATTATAAGCGTTTGAAGGCGTGACTAAAGAATAGAAAAATTTTCTACAGTCTAATTTGTTAGTTGCATTTTAGCGAATTTTATGTCCCTGGTGATCATTTTCAGCGTAACAATAAAAAGCCATTTGTGATAAGCTATAATAATGTACAACAGCATGTCGGGTTAGAAAGGAATATCATGAATTTAAATTAAAATTAATATTCGTGAATAGTGGACACCCAGTATACATATATTTACATTTTCGATTCATTTATTTCAAACGCAAAAAGTTTACCAAATCGCTGAGCGTAATCACAGCTTTATATTATATATTATTTCATTGGAAAATCTATTCAAAGATAATTTACGATAACTGAAATTGAAATTTTACAGTTATTTTGAACACGCTCAAACCAGTTCCTTAAATAAAAATGTATTTTTCGTACTCATCTATTTTACTATTTATTTTCCGGACTAGTCTAGGAATGTAATCACCTGTCGGTAAAAATTGTAATGACATATACAGGGTGAATCATAACTCATAAATCGGTAAGAGATGGTCGTCTATTATAAAAGAATGATAAATACAAATTTTGTTTATGTAATTTTCAATAGTAAAGAACAATGAAAATAAAGAAATATTTTGATACTCACTAATTTTTCTAATACACATTCAGGGGATTTACATACGTACAATATAAGTCAGTAGATGGCAGTGTCATGCTTCGTTCCGAGATATTCTTAATTCCAAAGAAATGGTTCACTTAATATAATTATTTTAAATTTGCCCTTTACTTTCGTACCGTCATTTATTCTACGGTGATCTATTAATATTACTATCCTAAAAGTGAATTCGTGAAACAAGTTTTGATTCACTTTAATTTGTACGAAGGATATCTATGACAGCATAAAAATTATGTCAAATTTATATGAACTTTATTTACTACTTGATTTTGAATTATTTTCACAAAGTTTAAATTATACACAAACAATTGATTGCAAATATTAACAATATGCAGGTATTTATCAAGAACGGTTAAAGCGGTTTACAGTGATGCAGAGCATTTTTAAAAGTGAAAGTTATTTAAAAAATGTTTCCATATTCAACAAAACAAATATACTAAAAATGATATCTATTATGTGAAAATCTGGTATTGATTTTAAGAAATTATAAACTTGCACAAATAGAAGACTACTAGAAATGTTAAGAAAGAAAATCAAAACTTTTATTTTAAATAGTAATTAGGGCATTAATACATTTGCGGATATTTAATAATCAGTTGAGAACTTTCATTAATGGTGCTTTGAAACTATATGCATGATACAGTGGCTAAAGATGTACAATCGACTATCCATTTCTTGTTCAACATAGTAGACCAAATTAAAAAGGAGGGACGGGCTAAAAGCTTTAATTGCAAACATTTCGAAAACTATGCCATTTAGATACATAGTTTATAAGCGTTTTTTGTTGTACTTATTAATGTGTATCCGCTGTTATGGTTTAACCTTATATCACGGACACCCTGTATTTGTTCGCACGTTTTATTAAAATGGTTTCTATAGCATAATTCGTTGTGAAGTTTGTTCACATTCTAGCATCCTGCAGTGTAAATTTAATTACACGTTGGATATGTCTAAAAGGACAGACTGGATAATAAACACACGACTGGTCTGTCGAAAAAGCAGCGTACGAATTGAAAAAAAATACAACGTGCGTTGCAATAACATGTTATCCATATTTATAGTGGCACAGGGTATTTTTAAATTAGCACCGATTTAGTGGGCATATGTTTCTAAAACGTAACTTCTACTTGTATACTTACAAATCGCAACTCGTTCAAACGTTCCACGCGTCTTGCTTATTTCGGGTGATATTATCGAAACGATATGAATTTAATCCTAAAAACATAAACTACATCTGAATGCTCTCAGAGTTACCGTGTGGACTGCACTAGCCTCTGTGTCTTTGTAGAGCTGTTTCTTTTCAAAATTAAATGTGATTATGCATTTACGGGGTATATTGTGACGGTTAAATGATTTTTGACCCTGATCTTCAAAGTTTTGGTCCTTATAATGAAACTACAGACGCTATTTCTCTCAGAATTGACTACTCTTAATTTTTTCTGTGGGTGTACCTCGGAAGTTGGGCGTACGAAAATAACTGTAGAACCGTGTACATTGAGAAATAACAACTCCATTGAAGCTTTGCCAAGAAATTACGGAAAATGGAAAAGTTCGCTAATCAGAATGCCAATGGTGTCAGGGACGTTATCTCGACTATATAATTTTGAAGAAATAATGGATACCAAACTTGTTTGACTGTTTGTATGAAAATATTTACAAAAATTAAAAATAAAACTGTTATTCCCTTTTTCATAGCGAATTCCTGTCAGAGAAACATTGTATATTAACCAACAAGGATGAAAACTTTCTTAAAAGTTCACCTTATAGCATTCTTCTAAATAATCGAGTTGTTATAATAACGATTTAAAACACATGTTAGGATGTACCATTTGTAACAGGTACGTTGAAGTTACGACAAAATTATTGGAGCAAAGACATATTTCGAGGAACTGCCAACTCAGCAAAAATGCGGAAATTGTATTATGCAGCCTAAAAATCAATAATCGAGGTAAAATATAGGAAGCTAATCGATTAATTTGGTTAAAACGTAATTAGGGTGTAAAGGATCAATTTAAATTATAAAAAATATCGAACGACGCGTTAGCATAAAACTGATTGAAGAACAGGGCGTGTACATGTGCAATTATGCTCAATTTTATTACTTACGCAACCTACGACAGCCTGTCATACTCTTTGTTATAGTTGTAAACAATTATACACACTGCAAAAAATGAAAGCATTAAGTAATCAATTTAACGCAAATAACACTGTATATATTGGGTTTAACATAAATAAACATAATTTGTTATTCAAAAATAAAAATGCATTTTTAATAATTTAAAAAATTATAAATAAGCATTGTAAATATTGTTCCACTAAATGTACTGATGCCATGCCGTATTCTAGTAATATAACAACCTTAATAACTATTACTTAATTCCATATCGACAATTAATTATCAAAAAAATAACAAACCAGTATTTACAAAGATCGTAAATACCTGGACTTAGATCGAGTAATTTTAACCCTGCCTTATTGTTAAAATTTTTTTAACATATCATGCACAAAAAAAATAAATGTATCTTGAAAATTGAATTTGTACAAATATAAGTCTGGAAATATAGTTACAACTTTCTAAGAAGTATCAAGGCGATAAAGTTAGGAATCCTCTCTAATTTGTTGAAATTGCAGTTAATGGTAATCCAATTCACACAAAAATAACGTAAAATAAAAATATCGTCTACGATATTCAAATATACAGGGGCTGTTTTCAACAATATTCGCAACATACGTCACGAAAGTTATCGTTTAATTTTTACTCTCTATTAAATAAATAACACGCTACTTTAATATGCTGCTTAAATTTACATCTAAGTGCAAGCAAGTAAACGTTTTCGCGCAGCCTATAGCTTAAATGAAAGTTTTGACCTAGATTAAATCATAAAGCGCATTTCGTTAGCCGCCTCGTCCTTCAATCAGAATCTACAGCAACTTGGCAGGTGAATCAAGTTGAAATGCATACCTTATTATTATAATAGACTTGTGTGATTATGGTTGTTACGATTTACGGCATACAATTTTTCGATATACGGCCAAAGTTAGAAAATCCTCGAGTACGTCTTTTTTCGTGTGTTCCCGACCGTACCGCTTTGAAAGTAAATTAGTCGTTATACAGTATTTCGATTTGCAGCCAATTTCCCAGGAACGTTACTCGGCCGTATATGCAAATTTATCTAACCATGCTGTAATTGTTAGAAAAGGACGCAAGTGAAGGATATATCAACACAATATTAACGAATATGCTTGTTATATCTGGTTTTTGGCGGTGATCGCCGGAAAATTCCTGTATACCAGGATGAATATATCAAGCAACTAAATTGGATTAAAATAGAATTGCAAAAAATGATTAAAAATCTGGTGTGAGACAACAAACGACTTTCTCTTACGTATATAGATATGCAAATAATGTCCACAATTGATTAAAATATTATTTATTATTATTTTGGGAACGATAATTGTAACGGTTAGCCATCCATATTAGTGGACTCGCAAAATGCTGCTTAACTCCAGAGATTTTCTCTGATAACTCACTTCAACGCATTTTTTCAGAAAAACCGTTAAGTTCGCATAAAACAGTATCACAGAGATAAGAATTGTAGCAAATTTTTGAAAAATTGTTATAGCCGTTTGCAAGAAAATTGTTAAAAGCTTAAAAATCCCAAGAATAAAGAACACTTCCAATTATTCTATTTTAACTAAATTTTTGCGGTATTATGTACGGAAAATAGGAAAATCAAATACAAAATTCCATTTTTATATGATATTTAGATTTGAGATATGTTCGAAATTAATACTTTAAGTCAAATCCAAAGTAGATGCCCACTTTAAATAAATTTTCTAATAAAGTCACATTCTAAACTCGACATATTAATGACATTCCGATCGTTTATTAAGATTACGTTGCGGCTTAGAATATTCTAGAAAGTTTAGTTGACTTTTAAATATAATGCATTTTAACAAATTGCCATTTCTTTTCTGGTAATATAAATGGATTAATCATGATGTTCCTATTAATGTAAATTAAATGCTTTTTATGTTAAGAAATTAGCTTTATCTTAAATATTGTTTTTAATTATTTATATCGAGTGACGCGCACTTGCGGAATTGCTTTGTAAATTGCATGTTCTCGAAACATCCACAGTTTCGCTTCCTTATCGTTTTGAAGTTTAAAACGAAATTTCAAAAATATTTGGACTTTATACATGGCATTCCGTATATATTTAACAGGTGATAAGTCAGTTCTTTTATATACAACACAATATACACTTTCAAATATTCATATTTTGCATACATTTTGAGCAGATTTTACTCGAAGCTTTGTAATTACCCATATAATTATTTATTAACAACATTGGTACTTGGTTTCGTTAAATATCCGTATTACAGAAATTTCACATTTTTCGAGTAAAAAATTAATAAATATAATGTTGAAATCATTTTATTTTTAATAAATTTATCAGATCACAGATTTCACGTATTTTTATTTCAATTCTAAAATTCGTAATTCATATCAAATTTAAATAAAAGGGGTGATTCATGATTTAATAGTAATCCCTTCATATATAGTTCTTGTAAATAGTTGTTGTTTTTGTTTTGTTGGAAACAGAACGGACAACCAGTTTATAAAGTGTATTTTAATTTCACAATTACCTACATTAAAGTATCTTATTTTTTGCATAGAACTATAACATTCATTAGCTTCTTCTGCTTATAATTTATTGTATTGTATTGTATGAATTTTTATTTTTTGATAAAACTATATCGTGATACATTAAGGTTTACAGTATAATGCCGGTATCAAAAAATTGTGAACGAAATATTATTTAAATGAAAATAAATACTTGATAATTTACGTTTTTCTTGACAACCTATTTAAATAACAGGAACGGAGACTTTTCTATACAACTACAAAATCAATTAACATCCAAGCATAAAATAATTCATAGAAAAGAATAGTTAATTTTTAAATAAAATGAAAATATCTATTTAAAACAAAATATTCCAAATAATTCATATTATTAACTTATGGTTGATAGTTCTTTATTCTTTGTAATGTGGTGTTTTAGAAAATACCTATAATTTATTATTCGTATTCTATATAAAATATGTGGGGAGAAAATATCTTTTCGACGAAACTTTTCAAAGTTCAATATTTAATGTAAATACGCCTTTTCGGGTCCTCCAAGTCCAAAAATCATGTTTTTATAAATTAGTGTGTATATTTATCACAAAAAATTCAAAAATCAAAAGATCGAAGTAAATCAAACTTCATATTTAATTTTATTATCTTTCCGGCATTATTTTTTCTAGGAAAATTGCGTGAATCGAATAATCGCAGACACCACCAGAGTCAAGTGGATCCGAAATGCATGAATGGATAACCGTTGAAATTATTTCAGAAATCAATTTAAGCAAACAGTATTTTAGAACAAAGTGTATTGTATAATTTAAATTTAAATTAATTTGCTATCCAATAAACTAAGAAATAAATAAGTTGTTTTTTATTTATTTGAAAAATTATACAAATTTGTTGATTGAATCGGTATCAGTTTACTAAAATTACTTGCATACCTACCCTTTAAACGATATTGTTATCTCAATAAGCTAATCATAACCTCATTAGTAAGACCAGAGTATATATACAAAAGAATGTCATTAGATTGTAACCATTCTTGAAATATTTTTTAAAACTCGGCATCTACATTGAATTTAACTGTACTTGTGTACCATTTATTAGAGAAACCCAATAGTTCGTATAAAACGGAATTAGGTAGTTAAGAAATATACAAAGTTTAAAAAAATCGTTAGAACCAATTTTAAGAAAATCGTAAAAAATAAAAAATTCGAAAATATCTAAAAACGTTAGAAATAAAACGGTACTTCCTGTTATTTGATTTAACCAAATTCCTAACTTTGCGTACAAAGGTAGTTGTGACCTCCAATATAAATTTTTATTTCGCTAGGACTTTTAATTTCATAATTATTTTATTCAAAGTTAACAGTACCAATATACCGGGTTGCTCGATTTACGTAAATTTTGAACGAAAACAATACTTTCTCTTTTACCTATATTTCATATAGGGTAAGAGAAAGTAAAAATGACTAATACCTCTACAATTTAAATAAGCCACCTAATAACAACTATTAAAATTGATTTAAGCTATTTTTAATTATAAATATTCAAGCTGTACTGAAACAAGTGATATATGGGGTTGCTTGGAAGTGATTTCAGGCATTTTAATCGCTTTTTTTAGGACTCATACATTAACAAAAAAATAATAAAATAATTAAACAGCTTTAATTTGGACACCCGCAAATTAAAAAAATTCTTGCAAAGCATTTTTAGAACTTCTGGTATGCAATATTTATAGTCAGAAGATTCATCTCAATATATTACGACATCATTGTAGTCGAGCACCGAGTATTGATAAAGACTCTGATTAATTAAAATTACTTTTACCAACATTTAGTATCCAGTTTTCCAATTTTTTTATGGAAGTAAAATTTACCAAAAGATGGTAAAAACTTACTTATTAAGTCCGTATTATCGATTTAAAAAGAAAATGCGGCGCATTTCGTTTAATTAAGTTGTATTTCTTTTCAATATTTCTAAATTAAAACCTTTATTGAAAAAGTAGAGGTACATTCATATGCTTTTGAAATACTTTTTACTTTTTCTTCCCCTATATGAAATATAGCTAAAAGATAAGGTCTTGTTTTCGACTAACATTTTCGATGTCAAATTTTATTGGACATACATGTTTTTTGGTACCCTGAGTCCGAAAATCATATTTATGGTAATTGGTCTCTCTCTCACTCTTTCTCTCTCTCTTCCTGTATATATATATATATATATATATATATAT
>JAHWXV010614809.1:0-11305 GCA_024586415.1 Phrixothrix hirtus | reverse complement strand
TTGTTTTTCCTTTAAATAATTTATTTACATTTTTAATTACTTTTAGTTTATATGGAGGAGTTGTAATTTCTTTAGTTTGTTTTCGTCAAGTAGATTTTAAGTCATTAATTGCTTATTCTTCAGTTTCTTATATAAGAATAGTATTATCAGGATTGCTAGTAATGAATTTTTTAGGTTATACATGTTGTTTAGCTATAATAATTGGGCATGGATTGAGTTCTTCGGGTTTATTTTGTTTAACTAACATGTTTTATGAACGTTTAAATAGACGTAGATTATATATTATTAAAGGATTAATGAATATTGTCCCTAGAATGACTTTATGATGATTTTTATTTTGTTTATCAAATATATCTTTTCCTCCAACTATAAATTTTTTGGGTGAGTTTATACTTATAGGTGGATTAGTTTCTTGATGCAGATTTGTAATGTTGTTGTTATCATTTATGTTTTTTTAAGAACTTTATATTCTCTTTATTTATTTAGTTAGTGCTACCAAGAACGCGGCGGAAATGAAGTACTTCACCGACACATCTACAAGCGCCTTCGATGGAATCGGTACCCGAAAAGGTAAGAAGAGGAAACCGAGACAATCAATAGCGACAAGAAAAGAAGGTCCAGCTCCAAAGATAAAAACATCAAATAAATACGAAGTCCTTTCCGACAGCGAACTCGAAGAAGGGGCAGCCAACCTAACAACGCATCCAAAGAGCACTACGAGGAAGGTAGAAAAAGTACCCCCCTTGGTGCTCAGAAATAAAAATGAATGAGCAAGCATAGTAAAAATGCTACAAGAAAACAACATAAAACTAGAGAAACAGTCAAAATTGCCCTGGGTATAAGAATTCAAGCAGAAACGGCTAACGATTTCCGCAGCATAAGAGAAATTTTCGACGGTTGGCAGCTACCCTATCACACATATCAACTTTGCGAAGAAAAACCATTGAAGGTGGTGATTAGGGGACTCACTGAAGCCATAACAGACGAACTCATCCCCGAAGACCTAAAGAGCAAAGGCCTTCCAGCACTGAGTATGACAAGGATGCCTAGCAGGAGAACTAAGTGTCCAATACCACTAAATTTCGTCGAAGTAACGAAATTTCCTACACGTAAAGAGATGTTTGACCTGAGGGAGATACTACACCTCCAAGTAAAAGTCGAGTTGCCTCGAAACGGCAGAAGGGGCATCATACAATGTTATCGCTGCCATAAATTCGGGAACTCTCAAAGGTGCTGTAAAGCTATCCCAAAGTGTGCGAACTGCGCGGGCGACCATCACACTACGGATTGTATAAAAGTGTGTGACACACGCGCGACATGTTTCAATTGCGGTGGAGGCCACACCTCGAATTTCGGAATTCCTCAGAGAAAAAACACCGGTGAAGGAAACGACCACCATCAGAATAAATCCTGCAAAAAATACAGGGAGTTACTCATATGCGAAAGCGGTAGAAGCATCACTAGCCGCCCCAGAACAAATAGGATCACCAGCAATGCCGTTAGATACGGTAAAGATCCTAAAAGCTGAATCATTAATGATAGACGCTGCAATAGACGCCGTAACCTTTGGCGACGGCGTAACAAAACTAATGGATCGGCCTCTGGACATCCTAGCGATGTTTGGGGCGGAGCGTTAAAAAGCCACGCCGCAATGACGGACACTGCTAAATGCAGTAAACAGCCACCGTATGAAGCAAGAAATTCAATAGAGATAAAGGAGCAAAGCTCTTGGGACTCCAGTACCAACGATAAAAAGTGAATAACATGCAATCGTTTATATTTCCAATTAGGGTAGGCCATGACTTTTTGATGGATCTTTAAGCACGCTTATGGATATAGATTTATGCCTACCATAATTGGAAATATAAACTATCGTACTTTTAATGTTATACATATATCATTGTGGTAGTGTTTTAAATTTTTTACGATATTTCCAAAATGTGAGTGAATTAATATTCATTATTAATCCACACAAGTTTCCGAAAGCAATTATTTGCTATGACCTTCGTTATTATAATGTAATTAATGCAATATAAAAGATGTACATAAATCTTTTAGACTCACATAGTTTGAACTTGAAATACTCATGGTTGTAGTATTATTAATGATTTCCTGTGGTCATGTCCTTATTTATGAATTAAGTTTTATAATTCAATTTGTCACTTTAATATTTATAAATTTAAATACAGTGTATCGACCTTTAGACTTCAGTATTTACTGTGTTCTGCATTCAACTGTTGCTTATACCTTCCCTTATTATAACGAAGCCTCGAGATTTGGAGATCAACGAGTAACTTTCTAACAATATACCTAATTTCGTTTTTGAGTCGCTTAATATTGTCTCAGTTCTCAAACATAGACGCATAAATTTATGACAAATAGCTTTTGTAATTTTAGACGTCTATCTATTTTAATGCACACATATGTACGTACATATCATAATAGTGTAAATACAGTATTACATACATAATCGACTTATGAATTACTGATAAAAGCTAGAATATTGGTAACTAAAAGGATGATACAGTCTTTACGCAATTTATAAGTAGTTGGTTCTTCACGCTAAAATATTAAGATTAGCCAAATGTTTAAATTAAAGTTGCAAGCGAGCCGTTTGCAGCTATTATCTAAAGACAAATACAATATAAATGCTTAAAAATACAAATAAAATATATTTATCCCCTAAAAGGCAACTAGAAATTTAAACATTTAAAAAAAATTTTAGAATATAATTCACGGTTTACCCGCAAAAATAATATAGCAATAACTTCTGCTTGTAATATTTTTCTTGGACCCAACCTTTTATAGTTACTAAAAAGGTCGGTAAAATACTGTAACTACCAATATGGTTTCATTTTTAGATAAACACAGAAAATACATTAATAAAAGGTAAGAGCATTATTGCTTAAATTTTATCTTGTTAAAATTGGGACCCCTGCTTCTTATGCAGGCACGGCAGCGTCTTATCTTTTCCGTCTTCGTCACTCGGGTTGTCAGGTTATTTCTAATTTGTTCGGTACCCTCGCTTATTCTTTGTCTAAGATCTTCCCTTGTATTTACTGGGGTTGCGTAAACTATGTCTTTCATGTGTCGCCATACGTAATAATCAATAGGAGTTAAGTCTGAGTTTCGCGCTGTTCTTCCAATCCAACGATTAGGGAAATGACGATTAAGCAACTCCCATACTGTCACCCTATAATGTGCTGGGTAACCGCCGGGCAGAAAAATCATTTGCCTTCTGACATCTAAGGAAACATATTCTAAAAGACCTGGTAGATGATTTTCTAAAAAACCTTTATAGGTTTCCCCGTTTAAATTTTCAGGAAAGAAGTAAGGTCCTATTAAAAAGCGCCCAATCACTCCCACCTATACATTTTCTGAAAACTAACTTTGAAAGCTAGTCTCACTTACGAAATATGGATTTTCTTCAGCGCAGTAGTGTAAGTTATGGAAATTTGTTATGTCCACCCGATTAAATCTAGAGTCGCCCGTCCATAAGATGTTGGTCAGAAAAATTCTATCTTCAGCATCCAAATTTAGAATAAAGCGAGAAAATTCTACTCTCCTGAAAGGGTCACCCTCATGTTAGCCTTGGACAGGAGTGTAATGGTAAGGATGGCTTTCAACTTCACGTATAGTAGACCAAACTTTCCATTGTGATGCACCAGTTTGTCTCGCGACTTTAGTAGTTGAAGTACTTGGATTCTCTTCAAAATGCCTCAGTGCTTCTTCCTTATCATCTGGTTGATATATTGGAGGAGCATCGGCGTCACCTCGTTTACGTTTAACTGAACCAGTTTCCGCTATATTTCTATAGGTCGTACTGAATACACGAACATTTTGTATACGGCGGTTAGGAAAACGATGTTTATATTCCCGACGAGTTTCGGCAGCATTTCCGTCGCAATATCCGTAGACAAACAAGATGGCAGCATATTTTGTATTGCTGTACGCAGCCATATCACAACAAAATAGCGGAAACACGAAAAAATTAAATACTGCGAGTTTTCTTTTAAAGGATCCAGAAAATCTCTCAAATTGTTTCCTAAACGCATAAAATTCATACAGTTGGGAATTTGCCAGCCAGGAAAGCGTTCTTGGTACAAATTTCTGGTTTGGTTTTTACTTTTTCTGCATTATGCATAGATTGAAATAATGTATAAGTTTTTTCCGTTGTTAAATCTTTGGTCTTCCATTATGTAAATAATAACACACAATGTGAGGATAATAAAACTTTACATTAAAGTTAACAAAACGGCAGTTGCACCTAACCATCATGCTAATTCACTTTGTAATTCTTCAAAACTATTTTAAGGAATTTTATGAAAAGTAAAAAGTATTATGTCTTATATCAATGAAAAAAGAAAAAAAAGCTTTTCAAACAAAGTAAAAGATATGCCCTATTCTATTAAAAAGAAAAATGTCGGTGTTAATTCCAGAAAAACTAGAAGTGATATAAAACCGACAATATCGTCATTTAATACACGTTTTTGGATTAATTAACGCTGCCAGTTTCAAAGTTTCCCTCTCTTCAAATAATTGAAATATTAGGCTATAGCCGTTAGGGTGGGACACTTGGTATATACCTGGTGTTAAAAATACGTTCAAATATTTAAGGCGCATATAGTACGAGCGCAAGTAAGTAAAAAGTCTTAATGAATACGGGTTCGAAGATTAACCGTTTTCGAGATAAGACCGATTTTCGTTTTTGTAAATTTTCTGGATTTTTACAGTTTAGCGCTACAGCATGCGATTATCACAGAAGTAGCACTTTATTTTTGTCATTTTTAGATAATTTCCGAATTCTTCATTTTCACGGTTTCCTTGAAATCGACTATAACGATCTTTTTTAAACTTAGTATATTTCTTAGCTACTTAATTTAGTTTTTTATTAAGCAACGAGTTTCTCTAACACATTTTTGAAAATTGAGTAACCCCAAGTACTAGGAGTTGTGAATAACGTTTCTGAAAAAGTAATTATTATATAAAAATCAAAAACTATATTTTATTCTATATCTTCTGTACATGAAACGGCAAGAATTTAGTTAAAATTGCAACTTTTAAGTTCTTTGGAATTTTCTTGAAAACGTTTCTAATAATTTTCTTTGAATCTTGTTACGGTTCTTATGTCCTTGACATTCTTTTACGTGAACTTGGAGGTTTTCCTGAAAAAATGCGATGAAGCGAGTTATTCGAGAAAATCTCTGCATTTAAGCAGGGTTTTACGTGTACAGTGACTTGGAGGGGCTACCGTTATAATTATCATTCCCAAAATAAACGTAAATAATATTTTAATTATTTGTGAACATTTGCATATTTGTATACCTATGTAGGGACGAGAAAGTCATGTGTTGTCTCACACCAGATTTTAGTTATAGAATTTTTACGGTAGAAATAATAGTTTCTATGTGAATAAAATTAAATTCGATAAGTACTATCTATATTTCACAATTATTGCCGCTAAAGATTAAATACTTGTAATTATGATATTTGTACATAAAGGATTGTAATTTTATTTAGGTATTACTGTCTTAAACGTTGTAATAAATAAATTGTGACTTTTTAACAATTTTGTGAGTCAACTTTCAAAGTATACTAATGAAACGACTTTCACATGAACAAAAACAAGTTACACTTTCGGAGATTTCTACAACTGAAATATACATTTTGTTCACCAAATGCATTATTTTGTATTATGTGTTCCAAAAGAATTAATGTTACTTACTTCGTTAATAACTGATACTTTGGTTCTTAATAAAACATAATTCAATTTCTGTTTAGCTTTATGCAATTCATTGTTCGTGCTAGAATGGTCAGCCTGTACAATATAAATTGGTTTTGATAAATATGCGTGATTTTTTATTTATTTAGGGAAAATGGAAGTTTGCATAGGTTTAAAATACTTTTATAATTTAATTTTAGACATAACTAATAAATTTTCACTAAATATAAGATATGAGCCATTATCTAATTCTAATTGTAAAGTAATTTGGTATAGAAAACAGCATTGGTGGTTTATGAAAGATTTTTAGTAACCTCTAGCAGTAAATATACACACATTTTAATGGAAGGACACTCGGCATATCTAAATAAAATAAAATTCTAATTTCGTATAGCTCTGTTATGCAATAGAGCTCTCTAAGGATTTTGTTAAAGGTCTTTGAAGTTTACCGTTTCGATTTATGCTAAAATTAGATGTATCGTGTTTTCTATAGGTTATGTGGGAATACAACATATTAACTTTTACATGGTAAACATGTGAGTATTTGTGGGAGAATCGCCAGTTGTTTATACTTATATTATACCAATACAATTATGTCAAAACCTGATTTATAGAATATCGTACTTCTAACAAGAAAAGAATGCAGAACATTGTATTTGAAGTAGGTGGGAGTAAGCTAGGAAGTTGTAATTTATATAATGTAGTAATTACATTCTTTTGTAGCTAAATGTAGATAATCTAAAGTTGACATCAGTGTAATATTCTAAATTTTCCTGTAAAATAAAGTAACAAAATTAAAATTTATAGAATTATATGTGAATTCATAAACATGTAAATGTTGGAATTTCTACAGCAGAAAAGTATTTTCAAATAGAATTTTAATAAACTCGTAAACATGCATCATAAATATGTAAATCTGTCAAAAGGATTAGATTAATCATATAAATACAAATTCAGTAGATGCGCTGGCGTTACAAATTATATCTCTAAATTTGCCATATATGCTTAAATTAAATTAAGTAAATAAAAGGAATGCACATACAAAAGGTAATTTAATTTTTAGGAACACTTTCTTTAATAAGCGAAAAACTGTTCATGCTTCAAAATAAGCTATACTTAAGTAGAGAGAATTCTCTTAGAATTACAAACTTTAATTAGCAAGCTAAGCAAAGATTTGTTTTTGGAAGTTTTCTATATGCTTTAACTTCAGGTTCAATTCTATAATCTTTTCTATATTTGAAAATATACATTAAAGTTGAAATACTTTTACGAGGTTATAAAGTTTATGTAAACTATCAAAATTTTGCCGCACTAGTCAAAAATTTCAGAAACGTTTTTAATATCTTAGGAATAAATTCGGCTAGATCATAAATAATTCTTGTTTCTAAATATCTTTAAAAATTAAAATGAGGAATTAAGTTCCATTCAAAATTAAAAACACTAAGTTCACAGCTATTTAATGGAACTAATAATAAGTTGCAAGCACAAGGGACTATTAGTAGTTTATGAATATTTATAACAGTGTGAATTAAAGCAATAAGTGTTTGGAAAACATAGCCTTGATGTAAACTAGTTTTTAGTTCTGAGCTGTAACGAAATCCCAAGTTGATGTAAAATAATTTAGAAACATGACAGTATAGATTTTTAATTGCACTTCATGCTGATTCATTAATTAAAGTTTGAGAACCCATTCCTGAGAAAATCGTAGTGCTTAATTAAAAATAGAAGTCATGGCCATAGTTTTATTAATTCTAGGCACTATGAACGAATATGCAGAAAATTGGAAATTGACAATTAAATAATTGAATCTGAAAGTTTCGCAAAAATTATCTCAAATTAAATCAATTTCTTGTCTAATAAATTTTTCGATTTGTTTCAGATTACTTTTAAATTACATTCGTTTTTTATTTAGAGCCAGTAAAAATTTTACTCATCAAAGTTACTAATATTTAATGCTGGTAACATGGAATCTTTCATCATTGACTAACTGCAAGTATGAAGAATTTGCAAACTCTGCAATTACCGTTTCTTATATACTCAATATAATGCCTTTAGAAATTATTATAGTCCAACGAGTTAATTTAATAAATTACATAGTCACAGGTTTTTGCTGTTAACGAGCATTTTTAATCAATACCACCAACTAAGCATTTTCTATTCAACTTTCTATATGATCTATGTTAATAAATTCTGCCATTAGACTCGACATTTATCTAACAACTCGGAGTTGAATCTCCTTTGGAACTGAATGACAGTCATATCTATTTTATTTTTTGAATGTTTTGGGATGTTTATTTTCTTCCTCAAGTATAGAGAAAATCGTTATTATTGTAATGATCATTATAACGTGTTTTATATTCATATCTGTTATTCATTATTTAAAGATATAATGAATGAACATATCACTATAGCTTTAAAGTTAATTTTGAAATTAGTCATGATATACAGAACTATTTTAAAATACTTCCAGCTACTTGTGCCGTACATTATTTACACCTAGTGCATTCAAATAAAATAAATCAATTAAACAGATTTTGTTTGAACTAATTAGAATTTTATCAAATTTGGTATAAACTGTTATGGAGCTCCTGCCATTTCATTGTTTAAAGGGTAAGTGACTGAGTTCGCTATGAGAGTCAAAGACAATGCAACTTAGTGTAAAACTAATTATAATGTGATACAATTCACGCTCCAAAAAATGAAATTAGGCCCAAAGTGTTGAATTAATTGTTTAGAAATTGTTAAAATAATGGTAAATATATTTGATCCGGAATTTTATTTAGTGTCTAACAGGTTATTCTTCAAAACGGCTCCCAAAATGTGGTCATATACAGAAATAATATATTTTATAGAATTTAAGAATGAAAGCAATTTAAAACAAACCGAATTTAAATAAAAAATTTAGTTTGCCTCTTCCTTATAAATGTAAAGAGGATAGATTAGCTTTGAAAAGATATCTCTTAAAACGCATATTTTAGTTATTCAGGAGTAAAATTGGTAATGATGTACTGTAACAGGTGATCTATTTCTACTTATTCTTTGGATATAATTATTATAGATATTCTCGGCAAATGTTTAGGATGGATAATTTATGTATGTGTCTTTAAATATTTTAGCATTGCAATTCTCATTGAAGTTGAGGTTTTCATATGGAAAGTATTTAACAAAGTTTTGATGTTTAAATTTTATGCCGTTTTTCAGAAGGCATGGGACAAATGCTCTTTTATGCTAATTTTAAAATGTCTTTCTGCTACCCAATATAGGAAGTGCCGTTATTATCGGAAAGGTATTCTTTACACTGGCGCTAAATACTACTATCTGAAAGTTCGAGGTGAGAATATTTTGTTTTACAAGATTTGCGTATAATGTTAGTTTATAGGGAAAGCCAGTCAATAATTATTAAAATAACTATGATTGAAAAACTTTTTTATTTAAAAATTTTTGTCGTCAGAATTATTACAATACGAAGATTCGCTTAAGGATAAGCTCCATCAGATACAAAAAATTATCCTAAAAATAAATTGTAATGTTTACAACTCAGTATACATTGATCAAACAAAACAATACTTAAAAAATCTGGTATGAGCCAACACACGACTTTCTCTTGCGCAGAGATATAGATACAGATATACCAATAGTATCCAAAAATGATTAGATTATTGTCTACGTTTATTTTGGAAACGATAATTGTAATGGTCACCCATCCAAGTTAATGGAAAAGCGAAAAGTTGCTTAACTCCGGAAATTTTCTCTGATAACTTGCTTCAACGCATTTTTTCAGGAAAACTATTAAGTTCACGTAAAGGGGCATTAAATATATAATAACTGCAGCACATTTAAAAATAAAATTTATAGCTGTTTTCGAGAAAATCACAAAAAACTTAAAAATCGCAAGAATAAAGTGGTACTTCTGTTCATTCGATTGTACCTAAATTCTTAATATCTCATGTGCAGAAGATAAAAAACTTAAATATACAATTTCATCCATATATCATATTTAGTTTTAGAGATATGTTGTTCGCAGTTAATAGGCTAAGTACTTCCGAATAATCTATTTTCGAAAATTTATTAGAAATACAGCTTGATTCATATAAAACGGAGTGAAGTAGTTAAGAAATTTACTAAGTTTTAAAAAAATCGTTATAGCTAATTTCAAGAAAATCGAGAAAGGCAAAAATTCGGAAAATATCTAAAAATGACAGAAATAAAGTGAAACTTCCGGTTATTCAATTTTAATCAAATTCTTGATATGGCATACCAATGTAGTTATGACCACAAATGTAAATTTTCATTCAGCTAGAACTTCTAGTGTCATAGTTATTTTATTTTGAGTTAACGGTGAAGGTACTTCCGGTTACACTATTTACGGAAGAGCTTCTGAGAAACGGCCTAAACTATAAGAAAGTTCATTGAATGGGTAAGAAATGCAATAGGTTTAAAAACAATCGTTATAGCCGATTTCAAGGAAATTGCGAAAAAGGGAAAATTCGGAAACTATCGAAAAATAGCAGAAATAAAGTTGTACTTCCGGTTAATCGATTCTAACAAATTCTTGATTTAGCATACAATTGTACTTTGGAGCTCATGTGCAAATCTTCATTTATTTAGAAGTTCTAGTTAGATACTTATTTTATTCAAAGTTAGTGGTAAGACTGATAGCAGTTACTCGTTTTACGAACATTTTTCTGAGAAATTATCTTAATTATATGAAAGAGCATTAAAAGTCTAAGAAACACAATAAATTTAAAAAAAATCGTTGCATCCGAGTTCAAAAAATCGTGAAAAACCAACAAATGATAAGTAATGCCAGTAAATTGGCACTTCCGGTTATTGAATTTTAGTGAAGTTGTTGCAGTCGCATGCAAGGGTACGTCCAAACCCAAGTATAAAATTTTGTTTATCTACGACGGCTCGTTATCGAGATATTTTGTTCACGCACGCACGCGTGCGCTCACGCGCACATACACACACACAAACACACACAGATACAGACACAGATACAGACACATACACGCACGGACACAGACACAGACATAGACGCGGACAGGGACACAGACACAGACACAGACAGACACAGACATACACACATACACATACACATCACACACACACACACACATACACACACACACACACACACACACACACGCACGCACACACACACATACACACACACACACACACTCGGACACACACATGGACACGTACACGGACACGGACACGGACATAGATATAGACACACATATACACCCGACACACACACACACACACACACACACACATGGATATGGACACAGACACGGACACGGACACAGACACGGACACGGATACCGACACGGCCACGGTCACGGACATGGACATGGACACGGACACGGATACGGACACGGAAACGGACACGAACACGGACACGGACACATATAAGTACACGGACACAGGCACGGACACGGACACGGACACAGACACAGACACAGACACAGACACAGACACACACACAGACACACACACACACATACACACATACACACACACACACACACACACACACACACACACACACACACACACACACACACACACACACAC
>JAHWXV010614781.1:0-11129 GCA_024586415.1 Phrixothrix hirtus | reverse complement strand
AATAAACGTAGGCAATAATCTAATAATTTGTGGACACTATTGGCATATGTGGCATATGTGCGTAAGAGAAAGTCATGTGTTGTTTCACACCAGATTTTTCTAATTTCTTCTATAGTCGCTGATAAAGTTTCAATGTTGAAATGAAACTTATGATTATTACTTATATAATAATTACTGAACAGTTTTTTTCTTTGTCAATTTTCAATATTGTCCGCCAAATCTCAACTTCATTAATAATTATTTTTCGACACCAATTAATATTCAATTATCAATATATCTTGAAGTATGGAAGATGTGTTTCTTGCTAAAAATATTTATTCCAGAAGATGAAGTTAAAAGGTTTTTATGTTACTTTACTTGACATATTTTAGAACAGTACTTCTCAATCTCCGGTCAACAATTCTAAAGGAAAGTGAAAAATTTAAAAATAATGTTTGGAAAGTAAAATAAATGAACAAACAATGTACTTCCAGTTGTTATTTTTGTTTGCAATAGCAATTTGTACAGAATAATATTGTTATTGTTATTATCGGTGTCAAATAATAGGTCATTTTGTTTTCAACTATCCTCATCGAACAAATTTTAAAAGAAAATGAATTGTACTAATTTCATATATGATATTTAAAATAAAATAATTTAGAATCTTGCTATTAACAAATAATTTTGGTACCAAGCAATAAAATAATCAATATGTTTAGCAATTAAACCTTAAAGTACAACGTTCAACTTAAAATTGTTTTGTTATTTCATAAAAATCAAATAAGGACAAAGATTTCTTATAGGTCAAATTACTACAAACTACAGTAGTACACTTTTCCTATTACTATTCAATTCATAATTCCGTTTATTTAGTAGACAGGCTTATATTTAGAGCAATTTGTATCATTTAATTTCTAAATTTAAAAATTATTTTTGCAAAAAAATGTATACGAAAATTGTGCTCTACGAGTTTTAAAATATCCACATTTTTCGTGAAGCTGGTTATTTCTGGAACACCTTGTATACATTTTTAAACGTTATTCTATTTAATTATAAAAGCGTTACAAAAATAGTTTCAAGATGGTATAATTAAAATGAATACTGGCACTTCAAATATTTGTCTATTTGAAAATATTTTTTGTCTTACTGTCTTGCAGTAGATATAAATATACTTCTTTTGCAATCTAGTTTATAAGTTTCAGAAACTTATGCTTCATCCGTCACTGCAAATATAGGGATTAATATGAGACACCAACTGCCTCTTGAATCAATGGGAATTTAAATTATTTCCAATTTTAATTAGTGCTGAATTTATAATCCAAACAAATCCGAAAATTTGTCAGATTTAAAAAAAAAGAAAAGTCCTTAGTCTTGTCATTAATAATACTTCATTAAAATATTCAGTTATAATTAGACGGCTCTGATCATTTATTTTTAAAAATCTACTAAAGACTCTTTCGTTGTTATGGAAGTAATTACTTCTAAATATGGGCTGTTTATTAATAACTGCAGGCTCAAACTGGATTATTTTAATTGGCGTAGATTTTAGGTTATTAAGCTATGCAGCTTTTTAAGTTTATTAGGTCAGATAAATTATTGAAAATAGTGAAACAGCTTATTTAAGTGATTTGAAATAAGACTTAATGAGAATTGTTTGTATCCTTAAAATTAGTTCATGTAGTTTCATGGTTAATAATTTTTTTATGCATTTTAGCATAAAAATATCTTAAGAAAACAATACAATATAATATGTGATACATATGACAGAATTATCGCAAACTACTGGTTTACTTTATTAAAACATGTCAGTCTGAAGAATAATCTGATCAAAATCCTTAGGATACTTGTAACTTGACTGCTCCTCTCTACATTTAAACGAAAAATTCTTATTGTTAATGATCAATGCCATTTTACGTCTTGTCACTATTTTTCTTTTAAATTTTGCTGTATACAATTAATCTCAGTATACTTCTCTAAGTTTTCATATTAAGCGAACAAGAAGCGTTTATTTGCTTCCTCCATTTATTACTATTTTTTGTCTCAATGCAGAGCTTTTTTGTTATCTACTATCTTAAAATATAATAGCAATTAATCTTTGTATAAGTCGTATCAAAATTACTTAAGCAATGTGTTTTTTACAGTATCTTTTCTAATAATAAGAAGTGGAGTATATTTTTAGTAGTCCTTTTAATTGTTTAACTACCGCACAATGTAGTTTTGCTGTACATACTGACAATGTATATATTCTTTGTTTCAATATATTGGGAATTTATGACTTTAGAATATACGAAGCATGTTACAAAAGCAAGGTACAAATTTTTTTCTCCGCTTAAATTATTTCTAGTGTTATTGTTATTATTCGTGTACTGGATAAGGCGCGGCAGCTGCTATAGAAATGGCCTTCTATTTTTGTCATAAATCGTTCAAGATGGAAATCTCTATTTCTTGCTATCAGAATTGCGTTGTTATCATTAGATTTTTACACGCCAAAAAACTGTTTCATGCAAAAGTTCAAAAGTGATGTTGAAGTTTATAGAGCAAAACTAATTTCACTAAACAAACTTCAGTGTAGTGTTTTCAGTTTCAAGATGGACGCTGAAGTTGGATTGATGTGAAAAGAAGTGAAAATAATATGAATTAACATTAATGTAAAATAAGCTAAGTTGTAAAAATTAAACAAAACGTCAGATTTGCTAAGGCAAAGGGCAGACCAAAATAAATATGAACTCATTTCAGTAAATTGTAGAATTTAAAGTAAGCATGGAATTTTATTAAATTTGCAGCAAATAGGTACCTAAGTTAAAACTTAATACTAGATAACGTAAAACGGCAAGTTTATGTGCGCGTCCCTGAAAATTCTAACTAACCGAAAGTAGATTTAAAACTATTAGTTGAAATTCAAAAATCAAGTAGGCGTATAAGTTAAACCTAGATGAATAAAGTTATTAAAATCTATCACACCAGAAAAATGTCTTTATCCTGAGCTACATGAACCGATCCAGTTATAGCTAGTTACACTGCAAATATACAGTAATAAAGTGTAAACTTCATCGTTATAAATTAGATTGTTGCACTAAAAAACTTGAGGGACATATACGTCCACTCTAATTCAACAAATAAATCTATAACAATTTAGAAGTCAGACGTACCTAGCATACAAAAGCCAGACAATGATTTTTAAAGTCATTTCACCGCAACCGCGTTTGATCTTTGATGGCGAAAATTTAAAAAATAATCTTTTTTATAGTTAACATAAATTGAATTTATTTTTACTTGGCTAATTATAGATACCTAATTTCTACGATTTATTTAAAAAACTTTCACTCATAATTTCAGATGGAAACAGAAATTCCTTATTTAGACAATCTTGTTTATCATTTAGAGTAGTTTAGCTGTAAATCAAAGCTCTTAAAGTAAACAGTTGTAATCCGTTTTTGTAAACTGATTTATGATAAATTTTGCTTTTATTGATTTAAAATTATTTATCCTTTAATTCATTTATTGTGCTTCCAGTTTTTACTATATGTTATATGTATACTTTTTAATATTTATTTCAATTTTAATAAATTGTCTATAGTGCCATTGTTCTATTTGTTCAAGACAACAGAACTTGTATTTATCAATATCCTTATAACAAAGTGTAAACTATAATAGTTGTCTTTAAACTGCAAGCTACATGGGTTAGTTACTATAACACCGAAGTTTAGGTGGTCGACGACCTTTAAATATACATTATACCGCTCGACCAACTACCCAATTGATGCCAAATCTACTAAATCATCCTGTCCGCCAAACATATATTCCAATTCTACTGAATATTTTAAAGACAAGTATTTAAGAGTTCTCAAACAGATGAAAATGGCTTCGTGACTGCCGTTTAAATTTAATACCCCACCATGATTATCGCGTAATTAAATCTGATGAAAGAAATCTAAAGAAATCTAAAGTCACTTCGGATAGACATTTTACAAGTTGTTTCTTTGCCAAACTAAAACAAATTATATTACTTCGTGAAATAATCATTTTTGTGACTATATAAATAAACTGTTCTTTGCATCTGATACAGAATACATATATCTTTATAGATACATAGCTATACATGTTTTTTAGGATATAAGGAACATCATTTAACACACGTGTACCTAGGCCCTTACTGAACAAGAATCTGTAAAATTTTGTAGTCCAATTCAAAAGAAAAGTGTTTATAATTTGCGCGTAATAATCTATCATCGATATAGGCTTGTATATGCTTTACTATGAAACTTAATTAAAAATATAGATACCACTTTGTTTCTGCCTACAAAAGCTGCGCTCAGTTGCTAGCTCTTTTGACGCTTCATACTCTAACAACACTATTTTCGTTCGGGTACGTGCTTCAAAGTAAATTATGCATGTAATAGAGTGTTCGGGTAGCAAAAAATAGAGCACACCGAGCTTTCCTTTATTGTTCCATCTAAAAAGAAAGTGCTTAAAAAGAGTGCACAAACCTAACCTCAAAATTAGTAAAATAAAACTTATAATTATTGTGGTCTTGTCGAAAATAGCAGAAATGAACGATGTTTAAAATGTTATAAATTTTATGGCTATCACAGATGTTAACGAAACGATAATTCACAATAATAGTATTCTACTACATAATGGAGTTCGGGTAACAATTTGAAATACATTACCGCTTTGTAATCCTAAGATCATGTGATAAGAATCTACACCTTATCTAAACTAGCACTTTTTAGCAACCCGAACGCAGCAAAAGTAATATATTACATTTGCTATTCTTGCATTTTTTCGAGTGCAAGATTGTTAGGTGTTTTAATTGAAGTACTAGAATGTATGCTTGTAAATCATTTAATTTAATTTTACTAACCCTATTCCTTATAAATTATAAATTATTTATAAATTAATTATTATAAACTTATTTGATAAATATCTAAAATAGACATAGATTTTAGTAGGTTTGTATAAAATTAAAACTTGTGTGATCTACATTAATTAGTATGAAAAGATATTTATTACTATATACAGATTATGTCAAATTTGTGTGAAATTTATTTACTATAGAGTTTGAACTATTTTCCCAAAATTTAAATTATACACAATACAATTGATTGCGAATATTTATAATAAACAATTTAACGTCGTTAAAGTGACAGAGCAATTCGAGGTATCTCTAAAAGTGAAAGAAATTTAAAAAATGATTGGATATTCAATAATATATATGTACTAAAAATAGTTTCCAGTAAGTATAAATTCGGTTTTATTTTAAATAAATAATAAACTTGCACAAGTAAGAGACAACTGGGTCAACAGCAATTATCGTATCGATACATTTGCGGGTATTTAGTAATCAGCTGAGAACATTTATAATGGTGCTCTGAAATCGTGTGTATCATACAGTCGCTAAAGATACACATTCGACCAGTCATTTCTTGTTGAACACAGTAAACAAAGTTAAAAATCAGGGGCGGACTGAAACGTTTAATTACAAGTATTTCGAGAACAATTCCATTTAGGCGCATGATTTACAAATATCTATGTCATGCATACTAAGGTGTATCTCTTGTTAAGGTAATGCCCTCATATCCTAGGCACCCTGTGTATGTATGTATAAATCATTTTTGATATTATTTTATTTTACACGTAATTTATAATATATTTGGTTATTATTTTTTAATTGAATATTCACAAAGTTTATGCGACGAAAACTATAAATGCAGAAGGTTTTCTCCTTAGTTTTTAGGGGTACTCCGAAATTGCTGAGGTATCTATAGAATATTGAACAAAATACTCCATAATATATTGTGATCTATGCATATTCCATACTATGATAACAATCCTGGCCGATTAATATAAATACAACTACTTTAGAAATGTATAAAGGCATCTGGCAAAGTTTAAGAATTAATTTATATCAATAAATCTATTCATCTCACGATATGAAGATTTGGTTAGTTATACAAAGTTAAATGAAATTTAGCCTGAAAGATGTACCTGAAGAGTTTAACTTGGAACTAGGAGAACCTTAACAAGTAGCTGATTTTTTTCAGGTTGCTATTCCACGATGACAGTGATGATGATGTATAACATCCTACATCTTTTGAACTTGGTAAGTGTATTTTGAGTAACCAGTTTGGCTTTGTCCTAATAATTCCGCGGTTTTCTTTGAGTAATTATTTCGGTTATCAGAGACTTGGAATCGATGGAGTGGGCGATGTTGTCCAGTATTTTGGTTAAAAGGTTTTTGACTTTGTTAAAATTTATTTTGCCTGCTATTACTGCTAAGCTAAATAAGTTTGCGGTACCAGTGTCACTGCGATTTCCGGAGGCTTCGTTCACTCAACTTATGTATCTTGGTTTAGTTTGGTGTGTCTTCTTCCAATTTCACCGTCGCGTGTGCATTTGCTTTGCCAGCCGCGATATTCGCGTATATATCACTGGACCTTGTTGCACTCCACGATGCCGATATTGTTATTTCTGGGATGCGCCTTACACCCCCTGTAATTTTCGAGGTAATTGCCCTCACAATTCACCCACTTAGCCGTGATGTTTCTGGTCTTTTCAGATGTCGATGTTAAATGTTCGTTATCGCACTTCAGGCACCTAGGGTATGTGTGACAACACTTCTGTGAATGGAGATACCTCTGACACCTGTATCATTGAAAGGTTGTATATTTTCTTTTAGGGGTTCTACGGTAATTGACAACGGAAGAGCCGTATTTAGGTTGTAGATAGATTTAGCTTTTTCGGCGTCGTCGCGATTTATTTTAACATACGTGAGTGACATGGGGATTTTGCCCACACCACATTTATACATCCTTCTAACATCGTGAATTGGTATATCTTGTTCTATTAGGTCTTCTCTGGATGCCCCTTAGAACTACTCGAAGTTTTTTTCCCAATTTTAATGGGGATGTGTGATTAGGGGCAGTCTTCTTTCCTCTTCCGTGCCTGGGTGGACAGCTATTCTCTCAGAAAATTTTTTTAAGTACGATACGTGCGCCTTCGCGGATTTCGGTGTTTTTGTTTGCACTTGAACTTTCAAGTATGGTCTTGCGCTGGATGCTTCGTTTGTGTCTCTTCCGACAGTGCTTCAAATCGATCTGCTGTTGGCACTGATTTAGAGGCAGCTTCGTCGCTTCTTTGGGTGGGGTTTCTCTTCCTTTTATTGGTTACGGTTTGCAAATCTTCGTTTTCGAGTTTTTTTGCTGTTTCTAGGGACTTTTCCTCTTCTTCAGCGGAATAGTCCATACTGGAGAGAAGAACGCGTCTCGCTCGGCGTCCGCGAAATTTGTTATGGATGCTGTACTTGACTTATTCGCATTGATGTTGTGGCACTTTAGGATTGTGCCGGTTTGGTTCGGCGCTGCAGTTGTTTGTGTGCACTCTCTTTTTGATGGTTGTAATGCTTGCGGTGGTAAGCATCTGTGGACCTCTTCGGGTTTGCTTCTATTTCTGGAGGGTGCGGATTTGCTTTAGGCCACATAGACCACGACAGATCTTTTAAGAGGTTGTATAGGTACTCAAATGTAACCTAAAAGTTTCTCATCATGAAAACCTGGAAAATGTCTTTAACTTACTTGTCCGTGAGGCTGTGTTACTGGATTATTACACACAAGAGTTTGCTTTTGTATTGCATCCAACCCAGGAGTTTAAGGTACAATACAACTCTCGCTCGCTTCTAAAGCCATTACTCTGAACCTAAACTCTTTTTGTTATTCAACGGTCTTTAGTTTCTCTTCGCCCTTGTTTTACATTATAAACTTTTGCTACTTTTTGCGGCTAAGTAATTTGGACATGTATTGATTAAATATTTTATCTCGAAGTTGCGAAACTTTAGTTAAAAATGTATTTTATACTATTTAGTATATGTAATTATGTTAAACGTATTTATATCAATGCTTCTAAGCAAGTCCAAAACTAGAACCGCTATGGAACTCTGGTCTGACATGAATTAATTCTGTGTTGATGAATAAATAAACAATTGCACGGTTCCAAATACGCGGTTACTTCGTACATTGCACGGTTGTTCTCGCTGTCACTGTAGCCTGAGAACACGCCATAAATTTATTTCCAAATAGTCAATAAAATGATAATACCATTTGGACCTTCAGCTTGTTATTTTATTAATTGAGCTAACCTTGATTAAAGTAGGGATTTGACTTTTATTAGAAAAATAGTTGTTAGTTATAAATCTATAATTAATTTAAAATAATGATCAGTACAATTTTCAAATTACAATACTTTCATCCCTGTAAATACAGAGCTCTACATATTAAAGACATTTTCGAAGTAATTATTATTACTTCTGCATAATTTAATTACATTTATACATTTAATTACTTAAACTCATGCGATCTTTTAACATTTGTACACGATTTCAGCTAACGTTTTCATCATTAGTAAACTCAGATTAATTTCTAAGTTTACATCCAACTCTCTCTTAATTAAACATTGTTTTCATTATTATTTTACAATACTTAGTTATTTCTACGACTACAAGTTATTAAATAGTGATCAAATGATATGCCTTTATTGCCCTTTTTTATTGTGTCACTCAGCTCTTGAAACAAAGGAAGTTGAGGACTTCTAGGTAATTCAAAACCTACAATATGGCTTCATTTAAAATAAATCAAGTTGCCCTCAATATTCGAAATAACTAGCCTCCTCTTGGAATTATGAACCGGATTCTTAGATGATGAAATGTTGTTATACGTAGGTAAAACCCCTAAAGTATTCCTTGAATGTTTATTTGTTACCTAGGATAACTATCCTTATTTTACTACCAGCCATGTTCTTGCAATGAAAATGTATAGTGCATGAACTTAAAAATATTTATGTCAAAATCAAATTCTTAAAATGAAAACATTTTCTTATAACTGTAGAAAAGATAGATTCCTAATTTTCAAATTTATAAGCGTTAGGTTCCTTTACATACCCACAATCGTTTTTTTCAACTTTATTCTCGTTCAAACTATTAGGTGTTTTATCGTACTAGTCCTCGGCGCACCATATCAATGTTATTCTGACGTCAATTTAATCACAAGTAATAATAATAGATTTAAGAAAATATGAGAAATATTATGATGGTATTTAGCATTTATGAATATACAACTGAGCTTGGAACTTTTAACACAATGCAATGTCAATATGAAATTAAAAATCAAGCATCAAACTCAATTACCTTCTGGAAAAAAATTATTAATACAAACTATCAGGTATTCAGTTAATGTACAAATTAGTTATACATATGTTTTAAGCCTAAAAAAATTGTGGTTTTAGTTTTTTATCCTAATGTGATTCTTAGAAACATTTTACTATTACATTTTTTTGTTAGAATGAACATACGTGATAGTGAGGGACTCATTACTTACACGTTAAGTTTTTTGGAGCGTAGGTAGCTTTAATTGGTATTAACCTTTCATTTCTTAAAACTTTCTTTCAACTACTCTTTGAACCATTAAAAAATGTTTAACACGTTCAAGCTTAATAAGCTATACACATATGTATAATAATTAAGAAGTATATTGGAGACTTTTATTATTGTTTACTTTCTCTGCCTTAATACAACCTATCCCATTTATTGGTAAAAGGCTCTTTTTAATTCTTTCATTTTGTATTTACATACATATGCATCTATTTTTAATTGGCTATAAAATACTCGTTTACATTGACATCAAACCTAAAGTATTATGGTATTGCCATATTTAGTAGAAATTATGCAATAAAAAACATATATATATTTTAAAATGATTTATAACAAAATCAGCGAAGAACTACATAAACAAACATAAATCTTTTAACATGACTATCTACTCGTATTTAGTCGTAAAAACGTATAAAGCAAGATTCAGTCACGAATATCAATACCTATAATGCGTGTGTTACTTGTAGTATTTAAGAAGGATGCTAGTATGTTTCTAATAAGTCCAAGGAATGTAATATTTGCCATAATCTATAAAATTGTTTTATTATTCAATATTATTATAAATTATAGTTTTTAAAAGTTTGTAAATTGAAAATTTTGAATATTATGATTATTAAAAAATGATATACAAGGTATCCGCGATGTAAGGCACATTACTTTAACAGCAGGCACATATTAATATGCGCAACAAAAATATGTGTCCAAATTACTTAGTTTTAGAAATATTTGCAATTAAAGTTTTCAGCGCGCCTCTGTTTTTTAACTTGGGCTACTGTATTGAACAAGAAATAGCTGGTTGGCCATACATCTTTAGTCACTGACAGAAGCCAAACGAACGCATACGGTTTGCAGAGCATCATTGATGAATGATCATCAGTCGATATTATAAATATCCGATAAGTTTATTACCATTTAAAATAAAATGTTTTATTTTCTTCCTTAAAATTTTCAGTGAGCTGTTAATTCTACAAGTTCGCAATTTCTTTAAAATAAAAATAGGATTAGATATGACTTTTAATATGTCTACATTTGTATTATTGAATTTAAAAGCTTTTTTTAACCCTTTAAACACGATCGTGACGTTTTCATTACATTTCAAATAAATTGCTGTTAGAAACTAAATTTAATGCAAATTTAAATTATTCTTTCCCAAAAGATTAAAAATAATTTAGGCTTTAAAGGAATAATTTTTCTTTTACAAAATCCCTTTAACACCCTGTATAAATTGAAAACTCAAAGCAATAACGATGATTAATAATAAATCTTGATTAAAGGTAAACCAACTGTCAGAGAGTTACAGATTATATACAGGGTGTGACCAAAGTAGTTGTATTATTTCAAATAATTCTAGCTCCTGTTTTTATTATCGTTTTTAAATTTTAATTTTGTTTATAGATAAAGTTGAGCAATGTCAAGCATGGAACGGTACAAAATCGCCCAAGGAAGTAAGATTGTAACATTATTTCTTGAAAATTATCGATCGATAACACTGGCCAACACGATTTTTGCTGACTTCAAATTGAGACTTATTTTCTTCTAATTTGGGTACGCTGATTCCGAAAATCATATTGGTTTTTACTCATCACGTCAAAATTTTGCGCTACACCATATCTTCGTTTTTGAAGAACCATTAAAAGCCACAAAGTTGTTGACTCTGATATAGAATAAATAAAGTTCAAAATTATAACAATCTATTTATTTAAATACGGAAATTACATACATAAAGAAT
>JAHWXV010614775.1:0-10612 GCA_024586415.1 Phrixothrix hirtus | reverse complement strand
ATAACTAAATTAAAAACCTACGAGGTTGATTCAAAAAGTGAAAACTGGTCAACTTGACTTTCCTGTTAATAAATTCTGTTCACAGTTAGCCAACGAATTATATAGGTCGTATGAGACGATCCAAAGACCCTCACCCGTCTTCGACTGAGCCCTACCTTCCCGTCAAAGATGTTAAGTGGCAGCAAGCCGACACAAAAATTACACCCGAGCAGACGTCACAAAAATGACGCTCAAGTAATAGACCGAACCCAGAAAGCCGTCACAAGTTGACATTACTTACAGTTACCAGGAATCGTGCAATCATTCATGGTGAAATTATTACGAATATTGAGATCGGTTGTAGGCAGTGTACACATCGCATGCTAGTACCTTGCATAGAGGAAGCTGTCATATTGGGCATGTATATAATATCTGAATTTGGTGTCATCTTAAACTTGAAGAATATAATCATACGCTATTTTCCTCTTTAGACTTGTAAGTCGATGTGAAGCCCAAACACCAAGAAAAGACATTCTTCACTATGAGGCCCATTGGTGCATTATGCAATACACCAGCTACGTTTGAAGATCTAATGAAATTGATTGAAAAGGGGTTCTCTTGGCAAATGTGTCTAGCATACTTGGACAATGTCGTAGTTACTGGAAGGTCCTTATATAAATACCTAAAAACTTGTAGACCAACAGTACTTATGATCACTAGCTGCAAGGAGTCACTTGAATCCCCTAAACGGACTTTGGTAACCGCTTCCATAATCACTAGAATGGACGGAATATTTGTCTTAGATACCGATGCTACTCATGTCTGCATCGTTGCAGCGTTATCTCAAATCCAAGATGGACGAATAATTCGATATTTTAGCAGAACGTTGTCCAAACGTAAAATGAACTATTGCATTATATGCAAAGAATTGCTGGCAGGCTGTTGAACACTTCAAAATCCTTTATAGAAGAAATTTCTTATCGAGGACGCAGAACGCAGCATTGAAATAGCAACCACAGTTTAAGAATCCATAAGGTCAAATATCGAGATGGATTGAACGACTACAATAATATGGCTTTGAAATGGAACATTGTGCTGGAAGAAATCATCAAAATGCTGACCCCTTATCAAGACGGTCTTGTACAGAGTATTGCAGACACTGCTCACGGCTGAAGGGAGAAGTTGAAGAACTTCTTGTCAACCGTACTAATGTAATCAACGATGACTGCAAACTAGATGTCAAGCAAGGCCAAGGAATCGACCCAGATCTGACGTTGCTATTAATATTAATTAAGACCAGGATGGGAGGAAGTGGCCCCACTTAATTTCTTTGTTAAAGTATATTGGTTCAATGCAAGTTCAGGAGGACCTTTTGAAGAGATCCGTAGTAAATGGTGATGGAAGTGAAATGCAGTTGGTGGTTCTGAAAATCAGACTAGCGGAAGTTTTGCGGCATCTGTACCATGGTCCATCAGCGGGACATATAGGGGCAAATAAAACTCTGGAAGGGGTCTTCCAACGATTTTATTGAATAAACTGCAGGGCTGGTGTTAAGGAGTGGTGTCGGAAATGTGTAATATGTGCTTCTGGAAACGATTCATTGGAGAGGCGAAAGAAACAGATAGGGCAGATATCTAAAGTGGCAAATCATTATTGAACATTAAAAAAATAACAAGTGTTCAAAAGGTGTACCCCACATATAGTATCAAAGGCTTCAAAATTACCACCGGTAATACGTACAAACATTGTTATTTCAACCAGATAAGGTTATTATAAGGTATATAAACTTGTCCCTAAGGCAAAATTCGTGTAATTCCCGTTAAAGGTATTGAAAAATTCTATCAAATGCTTTTGTACTGTCCAAGATAACTGTATTTACTTTTTTTGAAATAATTTTGATAATTCTCCCAAATACTTAATGCAGCTTATAATGCGTAATGCTCATGTCGTATATATTAAACGAAAATAGAATTTAAGAGCTGGTTTAATAATAAACTTAAAAGTTACTTTATGTTAAAGTGTTACAATTATGTAAACAATCGTAGTTATCGTAATAAAAGTAACTTTAAATTTATTATGAAATTGGCCCTTAGTTAGTTACGGCTAATTTAAAGTTGTCGAATTTTCCAATAATTATATCTGTAGGTATTTGTTTTAAACTTTATAACAATTTAGCTTGCTGTGGGGCCTATACAATTTCAACAATGCATTGAAATGGTTAATTTCATTGCAGCTGAATCATTTTATATTATTTAGAACACTATTATTATAAGAACCAATGTCTTTAAATCCCAAATATCCTTAGCTACTTATAAATAATATATTCTATTCTAGTAAATATAATTTTATCGCAAAATGTATTTAGCATTTTTACTATCTTAGTAGGTATAAATAAATGCATAGCAACTACATTCTTAATACTGTTGGAAGTATAAAATCGTACTCAAATAAAATAAAGTATTTTCAAATTGGTGATGGTGGAAAGAGTTAGGCATTCGGAAGATTTACCCTGAACCCAAAGCCTGAAAACTTCAGTTACTATTTATTTATTCTTATTTATTTTTCCAAGCATTACTTAAATCGTAGTCCCACAAAATATCTAGCCAACCCTCCTTAAAAACACATGAATGTCACTGAAACATCATTTTAACCAACTTCAAAGCCGCAGTACTCATGAAACTTGCAACGAAAAAAGACATTTATGTATAATTTACATTTTTTCGTCAAACATTTCGTAGTCATTTTCATAAATTCTTAATACCTACGTTGATGTTAAAATTATTCATTTTATCATATTAACTTAAGTTAGATTTCAACAGGAACTAGAGCCTTGTTTTGAACAGCACTAATTTAATTAAAATAGTACTATAAATACATTTACAACTAACTATTATAAATTACTGTGTCGCAAAACCAAATGATAAACAGTAATTAAGCTTCCAAGTTGGTCCGTCAAGTATAAACATCAGAGATCTGGCGTCTGCGGCTTCACTATATCCTAAACATCTTGCACCTAAAACCCTTCTCATAGATCATGTATCAAGCTACAGTTTAAACTTAATTACGGGTCTTGTAGGAGTATGTTTCTAAATTTAATTGATATTAAACTTAGAAACGTTTTTGTTGCCACAATGCAGTTTATTTTAAAAAAGTATTCCTATTTTAATAAATTGTTTAAGAAGTTTTTTTTATATTAGTCAGATTTTAAACATTGACATTTTACAATATAATCTAAGTAACTAAAAAATGTGATAAAAATTCTATGTTAACCTAAAGTTGAATATATTATTAAGTAGTCGTGCCTTATTTAATTGATATAGTATCAATTTTGGGTTAATCGAGCGGTTTGTTTATTTCCTCAGAATTTACAAGTATTGAAATACGATTGCTAATACTTACTAATAACTAAGCCTTTACATTTAGCTTAAATAAAGGTTTCTCTGCCGGAATTGACTTATGCTGTGCAAGGAAATTAAATGTGTACAAGCTTTGATTAAGCAAACTTAATTGTTTTCTATTATCAAATAAAGTTCAAATTAATGTTCTTTAAACTTAAATGTTTTTCTAATTAGACACTTGCGACAAATAAGATTTAATCGAAAGCTAACCTTTTCATTGTCTTCTGATAGATTTTGTCAGGTGAAGTGGATGTCCACTCTGAAATTGTTGTAACACTTGGTGCAGTGTTGTTAATTACTTTGAATTACTTGGGCGAATTCCCAACTCATGGTGGTCCTGTTGCAATTATTTTACTGCAATGGAATTGTAGGGACTTTTACTAACGAACTTGTTCACTGAACGGTACACTATAAACACTTACGGTAGATCAGAAAAAATGGGTAGTTCTTAGTTAAGTTTGCGTTTATATAACTTTTGGGAATTCTTGTTGTCCAATACGGCTGTCGTGTTGTGAGTTTTGCGTCTCAATTATTAGTTTACGTCTCTTTGCGGCAAGTTTTTTAAATTTTCGGACTTCTTTAATGTATACTGTCTGTAATGACGGTCATGTATTTATATTACCTATTCACCTTTGCATTTTACAAATCTGCCGGTTCCTAATATCTTTACAACCTATTCTAATATCGTAAGAATAACTAATTTACGTTTGATTAAAACACATTATTGGTGTGTAAGAATTTTATATACCTTTTATTTAATTCTCATGCATGTTGTTGTGAATTAATAAATTTTGTTTATCAATGGCATCGGAAATATCCTATTTAGTATAGAATTCTAGAAAATTTGCTTTAATTTTATTTTAATTGTACACTAATCTAGTAAATAGTTAAATAATTAAATATTTTCTTTATCGAAAACATGTTGCATCACTTAATGACTGCCAGTACAAGTTTAACAATTAGCCACGGCTATTTTGTGTTCTTATCAATATTCATATTATTTCATGACCAATGTTTTACTAGTCTATTATTCCTAATATTTGTGACATTAGTTTTATCCAATTCTAGGCGACTAGCCACATAAACCATTAACTTCATAATGTGAGCCTACATCGAAACCTGAAAAGAAAACAGACCCAGATACGATTGAATCTGCTCTATACGCAACATTTTATGGTATACTAGTAGATAGGATTAGCGGATTCTAGCGCCCACACCCCGTGGTATAGCGAAAATAACACGAGTGATATCACACTTTCACTCCTTTCACTTTTAACATTCTGGCAGCGCGACAGGATACCAAAATTGCTTTTCACTTTTCCTTTTACTTTATTGGCGGGAAATATGACCATTGTTTGTGTTGAAATAAATCAAAACTATCCAAATGTGCAACAAAATTAGTTTCTAGGAAATTTTCAGTAGTATGTCGCTAGATTAAGAGAAAAATTTGAAATATAACTAACGGACAAGATTGGGAAAATCACAGTCATGAATATAACAAGATTTCCAAAGCTTGAATTACCTATGTACCTATGTGATTTCTAGTTCTTCGTTAGGAACTCTCAATTTCATATTAGGTATTTTAGCTTCCCTAGTAGCATGGAACTATTCACACATATACATAGTAACCACAACACCAATGAAAATGTTCTTCCAAGTGTGTGAAGAAGGCTATCCGATGATTCAAAGATTTGTGGGTCACTTGATGTCACAGAAACGTTTAACCGCAATAGCAAAATTAGGCAATGAAATCAATTCAAGTTTTAAGTATAGAATCGCGAGTTATAAAGGGAGGCAGTGGAATTAATATACCTATATAACTGCAAAATAGTATAGCAGCAGTGAGTAGCATAATTTAACCTATAATTGACGTACACAAATCACGTATAAAGTTTAATATAAAATTGTTTGGAAACTACATTCGCGAATCAAATCAATTCACACATAACTTAAAATAACTTGATACCAAATTACAAGTGGTAATGAAATTATTGGAGAACCCATCACATTTATATGTCAACTGTGTGCTATTATTAAAATAAAAAGTGAAGTATTTAAAAAACAGACAGTAGATGGTTTTTGTAATCAATTTCTTATGTATATTTTTAATAACATTTGTAAGATATCCAGTCTGTATTTTTATAATTACTCCTTTATTTCGATTTAGTCATATGTTTTTAATTACAAAGAAAAAACCAACGTTTCGCCTATTATGTAGGCTTCTTCAGCTTAAAAAAATATATGTTTATAAAATTTAATAAAAAATAATAACAGAAATCTATTAAGTCGATGTAATTAAAATTTTCGCATGTAGTACTATAGACATTCACAACAGGTTAAAAGGGGATTAGTTTTTAATTATTAAAAGCAGAAATATTAACAAAATTAAAAAGTTAGAAAATGTGCAAGAACCAAATGTTAAGATTAATAATAAGTGGTTGAAAAATTTAACTGACATTGAAATTTCAAAACATGTAAATGACATATTAGCTTTAGGACCTAATCTTAATTTACTTGTTTCAATCAAACATAATTATATCGATAAATTATTCGCAGATGTGGAAGACATCTTAACTAAAGTAAATTTTAATAAAAGAGATATTTTTAGAGCAAGAATAACTAATATAATTACTAATGGATTATTTGAAAGTAAAAATAAAAGTAATAATTTTCCCAAATCTCGTTTAATAACTAAATTTAATTTTTGTAAATATTATTTAAAACAACACCCTGAAATAGTAATTGTTAAAAGTGATAAAGGCAATGTTATAATAGTGTTATATAAGAATGAATAGAGCAATAAAATGTTGCAAATTTTAATTAATGAAACTATTTTTAAACTAAAGCAAACAAATTTATTACTAAATTAGAAAATAAGGGTTATATTATATCTGATAAAGATGAAGAACTTAGACAATACAATTCTGTTTGTCCTAAAATATACGGTAATCCTAAGATTCATAAAGATAGTGTACCTCTGCGACCAATAGTATGTAGATACAAAGTCCTACAACTAATATAGCCAAATTTATTGTAGAAATTTTAAAAAAATCTTATAATACTGATAATCAAGGTTATGTAAAAGATACTTTTGATTTTGCTAAAGTTATAAATGATAAAATCATACCCTAAAATTATATTTTAGTGTCACTGGATGTTATTAATCTTTTTGGTAACATTTCTAAAAATTTGATAAATAATGTTTTGTCTTTAAAATGGAATTTAATTGAACCTAATACCAATGGAATCGGTAAAAATTTACTTTTTGAATTACTAAATTTTGTATTAGATAACAATTTTTCTTCTTATAATGGTAGTTTTTATATAGAACTATTTGGATGCGCAATGGGATCTAAATTAAGTCCAATTTTGGCACAGTACGATATGGGCGTTTTAATTGAACACAGCTTACCAAAATTGTCTTTTGAAGTTAGTCTTTTAAAGAAATTTGTTGATGACTTGTTATTAGCAATTCCAAGTGATGGTATAATAGAAATATTAGAAGTTTTTAATAACTATGACTATCATTTAAAATTTAATTTGAAACAGAAGATAATAATAATTCTTTAGCTTTTTTGGATACTAGGGTAATTCTATGAGCATTAAAATTAATTTCATAAAGCAAATGGTTAATAAAAATTAAAGCAATTTGTCATCCGGATTATGCTAACCAAAATTTAAGTAAACTAAGCAAATTATTATGTGAAAATTCATATCCAAAATCATTAGTAAATAATGTTGTTTGTAAATATAACGTTTCAATTATTAAATGTAAGGAACCTACTCAATAAGTTGCTATTGATTCCATTATTAACATAGTTGGTATATCAAATAAAATTATTAGTGTTTTTAGAGCAGAAAACATATTAATTACTAAACGACATTTATTAAAAGTGGGCTCACTATTTTCGAAATCAAAAGATAAAATTCCTACTATATTGCAGTCAAACATAGTATACCAATTAGAATGTCAGGATTGTTCTAAATATTATGTGGGCCAGACGTCACAACTATTAAAGTCCACATTAGTCGTTCAAAGAAGTGATGCTAAAAGATATTCTTTAGCAAAACATGTCAATAATTTTGACCATTAAATTGATTTCTCTTGCGTAAAAATTTTACAAAATGAACAAAATTATAATAAACGCTGTTTTTTTTAAATGTGCCATATTAACAAAAATAGCAATGAGATTAATTTAAAACCAATATTCAAAATGTAAGTGTTATTTATTCCAATCTGTTATCTTTTAATAATGGTGCTTAATTTGAAATTTGGGTTTAAATACTATTTCATGTTATACTAGTGTACGTTTGTTTTTATATTGGTTATTTTTTATCCTTTGAAATTGTGCTAGTTTTTCGTATGTATGTGTGTATCGTGCTTGTTTGTTGTGTGTGTGTGTGTGTGTGTGTGTGTGTGTGTGTGTGTGTGTGTGTCTGTGTGTTTATGTATGTGTATGTGCGTGAGCGTCGTGGTTGTGTGTAGTGTGTATATTTAAATAAAAAATTTTCTTAGTTGACGATTATCAAATTGACAACGCAATTGCCAATAGTTTATTTATTATAATAAATTACAATTTCTTAACCTTATATGTACATTTAAATTTAAAACCATATCTAATAATTAATTAATCTTTGTTTTAAATATTTATTTACTGTTAACTTTTAAACTTTCAAATCATCTAAGTAATTTCCATTGCATTATTGTTATTATTATTTATAGCTATATTGTATTCCAGAACCCTGACGAAGACAATTAATAAAAAGTCGAAAGCTTGGAAGATGAGTAAATGGTTTAAAGTTTTTAGCCTAAGGTCCCCTGAAACCTTTTTTTTAAGTATATATGGCAAAGTGGGGTTATCATGCATTTCAAACATCATAAATCTAACTTACAAATATTGTAATTGAGAGTTAGTTTTTGGTATACAACAATAAGCGCTATATTTATAACTATCAATTTCAATATTGTAAATGTACGTTTAAATTGCCATTTTCGAATTTCAGCAAATAGAAGGCGACCCTGCATAAGCGTCTGAAGACTAATAAATGTAAATTTCAAATATCTGCGACTGAAATTAATATAATGTACAAAAAAATTTAATTGGTATAAATAAAAACCAATTCTGAAACTAATAAGATTTTATTCCGTATTAAAATAACTCTACCTATCTTCGATGCGCTTAAAAATTATGAATTACTTATAAAGGTAATTGATCAACTGCAACACTTCCTGTATGCATTAAATTAAAGATAAAGAAGTAAATTACCTTGAACTTGTCGTGATAGGAAACCATTCAATTGACGATAATAAATTTACAAAATCAAACTGCACCGAAAGCATTCACCTTACATAAATTTACCGGAAACAGTTGTTGTTTATAGATAGTAGGTACGAGTCGATTTAAACCAATGAATGTACTAAAATAGAAGCCTCCATCTTGCAAAACTAGATTTGCATAAAATGAAATTAATTAATTTAACATTAAAGATTTACTGCTTTATGAGCCGTGCGGCAACGGTAACAGTTGTATTGAATTAAATTTAATTATCTAAATATATATACTAAAACAAAATTATCTAAATCACTGTATTCACTAAATTCAAAGACAGTTTAAAAAAACTTAAAACGTTTTAAGCATTACTGCTTACTTGTTGAAATTCGTTACGTGAGGAAACAGTATACGTCCTCTAAAATTTCACGATTTATGATGTTTTCGCATTTGCTTTAATTGTACAATAAATCATAAAATCTAAGGGTGAATTTGACAATTTATGCAACAATTAAACTTAAAATACGAACATGATTGTATTGGGCCCACATAAATAAGTTTATGCAATGAGTAGTTGCAAATTTTACCTAATTTAACAACAAAAGCGAATACTATTATGTATTTTAACAGCCACCATTAATATTATTTGTTGTCCTACTCTTCCAATTCTGCGTCAAACACGTTGCAACGTTAATGGAGACCACAACTGTGGATTATTTATACGATGTTATGGTAAAAGCATGGCAAATAAAACTTAACAAGTCAAACGTGCAATAAGAATGTAGTACCGGGACTATAAGTACAGGTATTCACATTACTAAAGACACGTAAACGAACTAAATCCACGTGTGGCTTGTAGTATCGTTGCACGATTGATATGAGTTAATTCATGTATTAATTAGTAAAAGGTTTCCAAACTTAGGTATTGTGCTGTCCGAGCAAGCAGTACACTAACGTTAAAATTTACATTGTTCTCCAGTGTGAAAATGGCTGATTATGGCATTTATAACTGAATATTTTTCATAGATATTATGAAAATTTCAAGTTAGGTAGCATTTTATATTAATAAAAGATTCATTTATGTGTAACTTTGCAAAGTAAAATTGTGAATATACGACTGGAATTGTCTGTAAAACTCATTTTAAACAAACTATGTCGTTACTTGAATACGTTGTAATGAAAGCACCATAAGCGTCACTAAAAAATAACTGTAAATTTCTTTTTGCCCACGTAATATGTCGCCTACTACAACTCTTAGTTTCCATGTTGCTTTTACTAAAATATCACGAATTCCTGATTAAATTTAACTAGACATATGGGTTTTAGCAACATGCCAATATTTTAGTTTCTAGCACCATACCCTAAAGAAACAAATCTAAGGGCGTCAAATCTGGTGAACGGGGCCGCCGTGATACAGCCCTACCCCGAGTAATCTATCTTCCCGTAAATTTATTATTTAGCCATTCCCTAACCGCAATTTCCCCGGTTCGTCCTGCTGGAACCACATTACACTTGGTAGAGCTGAAGGTAAATCCATTAAAATGTCGAATAATTGATTTTCTAGAAATTCCAAGTACTGTTCTGTATTTAAGCGTTGCGGCATCAAAATTGGTCGAACTACCGTATTATTAAAAATACCTGCCCAAACGTTTACGCTAAATCGCCTTTGATTACGTGTGTCTCTCATAGAATCGCCATTTCAAATGTTCAGCGTTAGATAGTAATATACTTACCAAATATACTTACCTTATTGTTAAAACTCTAGTAAAGTATGAAGACAGGATATATGTGTGTTTTTACTTACTTCTCTATAGTACTTATAAATAATGGTATATGGTATATATATTTACTAATTATAAATGCACTGTTTTTAATTAAATTCAAAGATCTTAAAACGGTCTATATATATATATATATATATATATATATATATATATATATATATATATATATATATATATATAT
>JAHWXV010614727.1:0-13887 GCA_024586415.1 Phrixothrix hirtus | reverse complement strand
CTCGTCATCAGGGGATGTAGATGTGGCCCTCGGAACTAGTGATCCTTGGAAGTGACAGATCAGCTGTTACCCGCTCCGCTAATCTGGAATGAGCGTTTTCCCCAGCTGTTTTTATTTAAGGGAATCGCTACTGCACCCGTTAGCGTTGCCTTGCTGTTCTACCCGCCTTCTCTGACTTCTAAATCTACCACGACACCAGCATGTGGTACCAAGATCCAGTGGGCAACATCTCCGTCTGTAACGACAGCAGATTTGCCCTTTAAATAAAATCGGTTCAATCGTTCCTGCGTATTTAAATAAAATACAACTCGGTCCTTAATTATTAATTTGATTGAGCATATTACTGCCATGTTAACTTTAAATTTAAAATTTTAGTCTTTTGAGATAAATCTAAATTTAATTAGTATTTGTCAATTATGAATTAATTAATATTTTTCGATTATGAATTAATATTTAGCTAGTTTCTGTCAATTACTTTAACAGTCATTAATACTATGATGGGATAGGTTAGAACTTGCTTAAAAATTATTTAATCAATTGAATTCATTCGTATAAGAATTTAATTTTTTGAGTCAGCTAAAGAACTGTTGACGTCATTTTAAAAAGCCGAAAAGTTCTTCGATTGTGCACACTCGAGAATCCTTATCAAACAATAGCTGTTACTTTTGAAAGCACATTGTTCGAACTATTCTAAGGGTTTCCTTGTTGAATATTTTATTTTCAAATAACTTCAAATTACATTAATATTTTTAAAGTTAAAATATAATTATTATTAAGCAAAAACTTGATCATTTAAATACGGTTAACTATACTTGTCACAAAATATTGTTACTATTTAAAAATATTTTGTCATGTTGATTATCAATTCTTTGATTTAATTTGTTACATTTAAAATGCATACAGGGGGCATTAAAGAAGTTAACCTCTGGGTCTCGTAAACCGATTTTCTTCTTTTTATTTTCTGTCAACTATTCCTTTTCAGGTTCGCGAGTGAAATACAGGGTGACCTGAATTTATCGCGTAAATCTTTGATGAGTACGCTCTTAAATACAGTGTTAGGTTTGGTTTTTGCCCTAGCATCGTCCAGGCTAAAGCTGAACAACTATTTAAAGAGTTATATTCATGTTTTGTATTCAATCAATAAACGCAAAAACGTGGCGCTCAACTTACTTTGCTATTTGCTATTTCTTACCGGTTTTGTCTCGCGTTACCGTCACAGCAGTTATAAATAAAATTAGCTTTGTTCCTTAAAGTTTTTTGAGTAGTGTACTAAATCTTAGAATATATCGAAGCCCTCGTGATTGTATGCGCTCCAATCGAAAGAAGTGACTTTTCCTAAGTATAATTAAAGAATCAGTACCATAGCCCTATTAGAGCGGTTAGAACCGCTTTCGTATGTATGTACCTCAAAGGTAGAAAAGTGTAACAATTGCAATGGGAATTTTAGGCCTTAATAATTAACGTACGTTTAAAACGTCAACACTATCATTTAAAGTGATTGATGCCTTTGTAATTTCTAAATCGGTTAACATATCATGAGGCACTGTAAATTTTAATGCGTTAAAATTGGCGACTATTAATTCGTAAAATTACACAGATTATCTAAATTTATGGGTGAGTATCCTTGCTCATTTTTCATACACGTAACAATTATTGAAAATTTCGAAAATAAATTTATGTTGGGAACGATAACTGTAACTAAGGCTAGAAGGTAGAATTAGTACAAAATGTCTATAGAATCACTGTAATGTATAAATAAGGGCTTAACAATTTCTCTAAAATTAAATAACAGTTAGGTAGCTACGTTAACAAAAGGATTATACAGAAACAACCGAAGCAAAATAAACTTTTAGTTAGTTTAAGTAATTTTATGAAATACGTACGATTGCGGCTGTAAATATCGAAGTTTGTAAGCAATTTCTAAACTGTATTACAAAATCTACGTGAAAATTAATAGTTACAGTAAACTTACTATTCAATTCTATTCAAGTATTTTCATATAAATTTCAAAAGTTTGTTGTTTTGAAAATATTTCATTTAATTATATTAATATAGCTTTATTAGAGTAGGATTTCATTAAATGAAATATTAAAAAACATATTACCTTCCGGAAATTGAAGACTCCAACAAATATTCTCTTTGCAAGCCTTAATCAAAATAATGTAAAAATATGAGACAAAAAAATTAAAATATAGGCATCTAACCTTTTGGGAAATTTGAAATATATTCATGTTTGAAGTTAGTCAAGCTGATTAATATTTAAAAATCCGATTTATTCTAAAATATAACTTAATAAGTTATTAATATAAGAAATATTTTAGAAGATTAAACAATGTATATCTACGTTATTTAATCAAAAGTTGGCGAACTTTAAGAATACTTAGCGTTCTGTAACGCAAGGGAATAAGAACAACACAATTGTGTTTCTTTAATAAGAATTAGATTTCACGAAAATGTGAAATCTCTGTTTAAAGTTACCACCAAGCTGTGAGGGTTGCTAAATCCTTTATAATTTATTATCCTTATAAAATTGAACTTTAAGTATAACTTGATATATAACCACTGACTGAAATTATTTATTAGTGCCTTTAGGGTAATTAAAATTAAAATCTGTAGCAATTTGGAAGTACAATAATGAGAAATTTATAAGAATTTTCGGTGATGACAACATAATGTTCAGAGTAGATTAATTAAGGGTTAATGAAGTTGGAATTTGCTATTAAATAATCTTGTTTTATGCGAATTTTGAGGAAAGCAATTTAAATAAGATTTGGGTGAATAGTTTCCTATTTTTCCATAGATTCCTTTAATTTGTTGAGAAATTTGAGTATTTAGCTAAAAAACAATTTTTAAGTTAGCGCCAGGACTCGGTAGAAAAATTTTGTTGTTTAAAATTTAGTATTATTAGCTTATGAATATTTTCATTCAAATATTAATTTTCATCAGGGTAATGTATTTACACGAATTAAAACAAAATATTTATTAGCGTGGTTGTTTCTAAAAGCATCGTACTAAATTAAAATAATAAAGGGGCATATACAGCAACTAAGGCATTTGCCTAGGACTTTTTTCAACTTATTACTAAAAGAAGAATGTAGAAATATGGTGCTCTTTACAATACATTCTGTGATATAAAACACATTACTGAGATGTAAGCTGTGTCTCGTTATGAGATTTGAAGATATTCATAAACAAAGGTACAACTTTTTAAAATATTGGGCCCTTAATTCTTTTCACACACCCTCACCTACGTTGGGCTAAAGTCAAAAATTGTATTATAAACATGTTAAGTTTTATTTTAAGTTAACATAAAAATCAGAAATATCTAGGCATGTGTTGGGTCTACTGAAGTTAATTCATCTCATGAGGGAAACAAACCAATTGCTTAATGCTTGGAATGTTAAAGATTTTTACGCCCAGGTACTTCTGTAAACGTTTCTAATTAATACAGGGGTGTTCGAAAATATAGCTCTTATACGCTTATTCGCACATTTCTGTTGTTACGTTAAGTGCTGTGATTGTCATAAGTGAACTGAAGGCATAGTTTTGGCAATTACGTTACCGTTACGTATTTCATGCCTAACTTTATACCTAGAGCTGTATCTGAAAAGCAACTTCTGGAAGAGGTCTAAATTAAATTTTGTATAACGTTGAAGTTACAGACTTCACTAAGGCACAAAAATGAGATTACAACTTAACTTGTTAATAAGGCTGTAGGTGAAAATTCCATTAATGGGGAAAGTAAATAGGCCTTAAAGACATTGCTCCCCTTTCACTAATAGAAGGTTCACATGTGTTTTGTTTTTCAGTTTTCAAATTGAATTCTCATTGATTGAGTGAAATTATCAACATTATCTTCGTTGTTAAATTGTCGATAAAGTATTTGTAACATACGTTATATTTATTGTTTTTAATTCAAATAGTATACAAATGTGGTAACTGTAAAATCGATTGGAATTAGTTAATTAATTTTAGTGTATTACTTTGATGCTACGAAGAGGCATTGATTAGTTCTTAGCCTATTGTAATATAATGATAAATAATAAATAAAAGGGCGCAAATTACTTAAGAGCGTACTACAAGATGTATCAAAATCAACTTACAAGTCTACAAGCGCGCAGAAACTTATTCAGAAAACTCAGATTCGGTCAATACGTTAACTTGTAGTGAAACACATCAAGTTTGACTCACGTACTGACGTAGTGCAAAATTCCACAACCGCAAGAAGTAGTGAGTTGCTATGTCATATGACTACTTTTACGAGAGTAGAACGCCATCGACGTGTGTTTTTGTTTAAAGGAACAAGATTTACGACAAGTGTTCAATAGAAAATTCGTGGGCAGAATCAGCCCTGTTTGCCAAAGCACGCATTCCTGTCGCTGTGATGGGGCAAGTGAGGGAGAATATTGTTCGTAGCGATAAAAATTTTACGCGACGTGCGTCTCAAGCGATTAGGGTTGAAAATTCGACCATTTGGTGTGTGTTAAGAAAAAAATTGCATCTGAAACCATAGATATTTACCTAGTGGTCACCGCATGGATAAGAATCTATCAAAGTGAACACGCAGAATATGCAGCGGCGAAAATACACACAAATCCGTGGAACACGTCTTTGCTAGGTGTACGGTCCCACAAGAATGCCATCACCATCGCATGCGCTCACTACCTCAGAGAAATGCGGAACGTCCTTGACAGCAATTTCAAAGATGTGAAGGAGAGGCTCGCTGAACTAAGAAGTAAAATTATCACTGCAGTTGCAGAAGTGATGAAAGGTCTGCTGAGGCAAGTTTGGCAAAAATTTGATTTCAGTCATGTCGAACAAAACTAACAATTTTAGAAAGTGCTAAAACTTGATACCATCCAATTATGCAAGTACTCTCAAGTGCTGCACACTGATGAATACCAAGACTACTCGCATCAAAGCTTCACAAAAACGATTCAAAGAAAATTTGGACATAAATTTTGTTTTTACAGTCTGTGAGCGAGTTTCTGAAAAGCTAATGCTGAAATAATTAAAAAAATGTGCAAAGCGCGATATTCTGTGAAAACTTTAAATCCAAATATATACATAAATGTCTAATCTGTAGCAATAAGGCCAAGCGATAGCCATAAAACTTTCCATAATTCCCATTTTGTTCAGTTTAGGCGTTTTCCTTGCAGTGCATTAACTGTGGGCAAAAAATATTTAGAAGTAAACGATCCAATCCTGAAGAAAATGTCATTTTGGAAGAATGAAATAAGCAATACACCACGATCATTTAAAAACTCCTCGAAATGGGACAGAGCAACAATTATGTTAATTTGAAATTATTTTTAATCTTCAAAATATCCTCACTAAAAACGACGTACTTACAGCAGCGCCGCTTTAAGGTCATTGTCATTTCTAAAGTGCGCCGAAAGTTCAAATTTACATTTTAAAATGATAAAATTTTTTTTCACTAGCAAACTTTAAATTAAAATTCCTTTATTGCAAAATTAAAATTAAAAACCAAGATTTCGAATATGTTATTAATGTTAAAAATATTATGTAGTATGACAAAGTTTTAAACATTTATACGATGCGGATTATTTAAAGAATGTTTAACAATATAGTTAAAATTAGATATGATGAGATTACTCTAGCTGTAGTTATTGTAATTTGGTTGTATTTGTATTTTATTTATTTAACGTAATCATCTTTTAATTCTATACATTTAGCACAACGCTCATAAAGTGGTTTAAAGCCTTTAAAAAGAATTTTTTGTTTTTTGACTTGTCGTACTTCTATCTGCTTTCAAAATTCCTTCTGGTTTTGGAAACTAATAATAGTCTGGGGCTAAATTGGCATATAGAAGGAAAAAGATGAATCAAATTTGAGCAGGAGTATTATTCTGAAAGACAAAGACACAGTGAAAATGTTTCGAGAGCGTTTATCCACATTTTTTTCCCGAAATTACGAAATAGTCCGATATAATTCTTCTGTCCTTGTACCAAAAAATTAATATCGAGTTTTGGGTAGGGAAAACGGCATGTCCCCACTCCTTTGATTGTTTTTTTGTTCCTGAACCATTATGCTGGATTCATGGTGCATTCATAGTTGTTTGTTTGTTTTTGCGGCGAGGGTTGGGGATGCAGAATTTCTCTTCACTTTCTTGGACTAGAACCGTTATGCAGTCATTTCGCCATGTCTACTATAATTTTTCCGAATCTAGAGGAGTTCCACCGCCTGTAGGGATTTTTAACGTGCCAAGCATCTCATTGACAATTGTACGATTGTACTTCCTTATCCGAGAAGAAGGCATTTAAATTTTTTCTCTACTGAAAAATTTACCAACCTGATCGGATTTGAACCCGCGTCCCTTGGATGTAGAGGCAAACATGCTAACCACTATACCAGTCGGGGCCGACGCATTCATAGTTACAACACGATGTATGAAATTCAGATAATCCGCTTCAAAATGGTGACAAAGTTACTTAGAAATTGTCATTCTGAGTTTTTCGGGATCCACTTGACAGATTAATTCTGAATAACCAAATCAGGATAACCATGACGTAAAAGAAATCTTTGAAGGAAAATTTAAAGTCGCGGCTACACGTTTGAGCCCAATTCGTTGATCCTCTAAAATCATGTAATGCACGAGGCCGACGTTTTAGGAGTGAACACTGAAATGAATTTCCAACATGGCAATCATCTTCGACGTTTGTTTTGTCTTTTAAATTCGGCAAACCAATATTCTTATGGCAGCGCGTACAAAGGGCAATGATCTGTCAATGTATACACCATATCTGCACATGTTTCTTTGATGGACAAACCTTTCAAAAAACGGATACTTAATTATTGACCGATATTCAATTTTATCAAAATTAGGATTTTGCTTTGTCATGTTTTATTTAAAAATTCATAACGGCAAATCGGCTGCAGTTGATATCGCCAAAATTTTTAACTAACATACTTGTAATCGTAACTGCTTTCGATATTATTTATGGTAAATTTCTAAGCCTAATTACTTATCAATACTTCATGTATTAAACTGTGTTTTACTTAAGAAATACTAATTGACGTCATACTCAAGTGTCACGTTTTTATTTTTCTTTGAATTGTCGAAGAGTTCTAATGATCTTTGATAGCGACAAAATACAGAAACTTCGTGTTTTGACATTTATCAGATCTTACATTTTTTCAATTTAACTGGAAGAAACATTTAAAAATATGGCAGATAAGTATGACGTCATGACGTATTTCTTATCTGGTTCGAAGGCTACTTACGTTAAGTTTCAAAATCGATTAATATCATTAGTCACGATTCGTTTTCTCTAGTTTGTAAGCAAAGTGAAGTTATATTAGCTGAAATTATATACTTTAATGATATAATAAAGAAATAGCCCTGGTTATTAGTTTAAAAAGTATTTTGTTTTGCAATGAATACACAGCCGTACTGCCGCTTGCTTGAAGTGGATTCCTTAGAAAAAATCAACAATATTTTCGTAAATACTTCACTGCGATGCAATTCTACGAGTGCCCTCGATGACCTACGCAAACATATTAATGTCTAGTTCACCTATACAGCATTAGTTGCACAAAACAAACTTTTGTTACCATAAAAATTTGCAACTTACTCGAAATTTCAAAAACTCAGTTATAGAGGTCGAAAAAATTGAGTATTCATCAATCACTAAATATATGCCTGTTTTTAAAAGAATTAAGTAGTAAAGTGATCAACGAGGATACGTCTAAAATATTTGGCGATCTATGCCCTTCGCATGCAACGGGAAAAGATTGAGCTGCATCTTTCAAAAGAGGTAAATTCTTACTTGAAGATGATGAAAGACATGGAAGACCGATTTCTGTGTCTTGCCCTAGAATAATATTATCAGATCGTAGAATTCGGATAAAAGTACGTTAAACAAGATATAACATGGTGAAGGTGAACCTCATTACTATTTTACGCATACTAGCAGTAACTTTTAGTTACTTCGCTTACCACAAAGTTCACTATATCAAAAAGTGAATGAACTAGCAACGTTATATAAGACATTATTCAAGAAAGTATGCACGAACCTTTCGTTGATATTGAAGCGTTAAATACTTTGGAATTTGCTGCTCCTGCTGACCCACATGTGACTGATTTGGTTCCTAAAGAAGAATGTACAGCAATGTTGGAAGCAGATAAGAGTCAGTGTACATGCTATGAGGGTTATTTCGATTTAGTATATACACAACTTTTTAGTTTCAGAAAAGCGCATATAGTTCGAAGTAAATTGAAGAAAACAGAAACCGAGCGCCAATTGTATCACTGGAACGGGCAACTGCGAAAGGGACGTACAAGGAAGAGAAACTTATTCAAGACAGATATTCTGTGCTGTCTAAATTTCAATTTACTGCAGATCGTCACTCGATCGTTCATAATAGGGTTTTGTATCGTTGAAGTATTAAGCGAAATAAACTTGTACAACTGCAAAACTTTAGAGCGAATTTGAAAGCAGTTCAAGGAATTTGTTTTCTGAAAAATTACGAAATTCATCACTAGATCTTTTGGAGTGGAACACGTACATTAAGACTAGAAAGCGAATAAGTTTAGCGACACAGTTAAATCGAACTTTCAAGAACAGGGTCTAGGACCTAGTAAGATCTTCAACGCTGCCGAAAGAAAAACTTGCTTATAAAAATTGGTCCATTAGACTGAAAATAGAGTGAAGCTTGAAAGCAATTGGTTGTTTCATACCAGGCAATTTTCTCCCCTGACTTATTTCTAGACTCATTTTAGACCAAAAAAAGGCTAATGTAAAACAAGTTTTATCATATGTGTTCCATGCCGGACCCGACTGGTGTAGTGCCTAGCATGTTTGCCTCTACACCTAAGGGACGCGAGTTTAAACCCGATCGAGGTTGGTCAATTTTTCAGCGCAGAAAAATTTAAAAAATACGCCTTCTTCTCGGATAAGGAAGTAAAACCGTGGGTCTCGTGTCAATATGATGTTTAGCACGTTAAAAATCCCTACTGGCAGTCGAGCTCCTCCATATTCAGCAAAATTCTAGTAGGTATAGCGAAATGACTATAACAGTTCTAGTCGAAGAGTGCCAAGGGAATTTCTGTATACCGAACCTTCAGCCACAAAAACAAACAAACAAAATATATGTTCTATTGTATCCTTTACCACTAGATGGCCATATTTGGTTTATTTTATATTTATTCCTAAATCAATGAATTTGTGCTGGCCAGCTAGTATAGGTACAATGAACTCTTACCTTTTAAATCTATATTTACATTTAATTTCACAGAATTCTTTCCTTAATGGAATATTATTAATTACTAATTTTTATTAAATATGGTATTTATATATTTTAATATATAATCTTCTTTCTATTATTTTCTACTATTTAAATGAAATTTTAATATATAACGTTTCTCAAATTCTTGTTACGCGATTATCGATATCGATTATCCATAGATTTTGACACAAAAATAGGGATTCGATCTGGTAATTAATATAAGAATTTAAGCAATAAGATGGTCTACGTTTAGGTACCGATCAATAAGTATTAATTTTTTCCCATGCATTTCTAAAGGAGGTTTCTGGTTCTACCCGCTTGGAGTTATCGGTCTACAACCGAATTTGTACTAGGTGTTTATCGATTATCGTTATATATGGGTAGTAAGTAAATTTGCGACCTTTAATCCTGCAGCAGCAGATGAATCTATAAATCCCTACTGTCGTAAGGACAATTGGTACCATTATAATCAGAAGCTCGTGAGCGGATCGTTCTGATCTGCTGAGAGGTGTATGGTGAAATGAACACAAAAAGAATTTCATTGTTAGTTGAGACTTGGAGAATGCGCTTGGAGTGTTCGTTCTTACCAATAGCTATTACACTGTAAGTTCTGTTCGATAAATACATATGCAACTTTGCAATGAAGTTCATGAAAGGGACCGAACGTTTAATCAAGCGTTCTAGTAGATGTGCTTAAAATGTCCAATAAAATTTTATCTTAATTTGTATGAATTAAATGTAAGATTTTATGCATACATTATTTTATAAATGTGTTCTAGCGGACACACTTAATTTCCTCGATATTTTTTTTACACATCTACGTTAAAAAACGTTAATTGCTTTGTAATAATAGAAGTTTGAAATTTCCCTTAATAGGTCTTGTAACAAAGAAAAGTACCACTTTTCATGTTTAACATTTTTCTACAACTCTTTAATCTTGCGAATGAATATCCAGTTCTACTTGAGTAAAATATGGTATGTACTGTAGTACAACAATAACGGTCCTATTTCAATTTATAGGTATAACATGTTATATAATAATCTTAATGAAGCAAAATAATTTACTTACCCTTTTGTGGTAGCATGCTTGATTCAAAATATCTTAATTAAGGTCGTTTGTTCACGAACAATGGAAATTGGGTAACTAACGGCAATTAAATTAGGTTAGTCATATGCAATAAATTTTGTATTCATAAATTTTGATGTGCACTGAAAATACTTTTGATGTTTAGTTTATTTATGGATTATAGTTTCATACAATTAATGTAAAATGGGCATTGCTGTAATATTTACAGCCAGATAGGTCCGATACGCTTTAATAGCAGTTTCATGTAAATACATATAGTATATATGACTTTTTAAGTGCCATATTTTTCCTATCTAACTTCATACATTTACAATTTTATAGGACATATTTTTTCGTATATACGAGTAGGTGTAGGGGTATAGAATCTCGTGTTGTGTATATTAGAAGTTATCGTTGACTATAAAAATATTTATTTTGTAATAAAGAGGTAACTTAGCCCTCCATTATTTACCATAACTCGAACGTACTAAATGTATTTATATATTTATCTTAGGTCTACTTACGAATCAAAAACTCCAAGTATAATTCAGTATCACAAGTTGTGATAGAGAGGTTCTCGGAAATAATGAATTGGCTCTTTCATATTCAAATAAATTCTCGCATTTATTCAGAATCCGATATATCCATAAAACAGAACTGGTCGAAGTTGAAAACGCCTCCGGAGTTCATGACTGTGCATCACACGCTGAGTTCAATAAAAAAGAAACTCTGTCTGAACTATCCGTAAAGCAAAGGTCGTAAAAAGGACGGTTTCCACTATGAAAAAGTTCTTTGAACAAAGTTGTATGTTGAAGTACACGGTAACTGGAAAACCTGGCAGTCCTTGTAAAATTATGTAAAAATGGTGGAGCGGTAAGCACCGCCGCAAGCCGAGCATAATTAATCGCTCACTAGCATTATGCTTTCCAACAGGGAGACAAAGACTGCTAAAAGTTTCCAAGCAATTTAGCAAGCCGTCTACGCCACCACCTAAAATATGCAGCAGCAAATATGAATTACGTCCAGGCTCAACAACGAGAAAGAGTGACATGGACTTAAATAAAGCCAAATTAATTGAAACAGTAATAATAATAATGATCAACCAGTTGATGTAAGTTCAAAGATTTAGGATGGCAGTATTGATTCGTACGTGCGTTACAAATTCATGTCAATTAATGTGCAAAGTAAGTCGTTGCTTAATTCGATTTGACTGACAACCGATTAAAACAGTCGCTAAGGTTGAGCCGTCAATCAACCTCCAAGTAATGTATTTTAGGCGTAGGCGTCTTGTTCTGCTTAAAGATGAAAATTCATCTCTTAATTTGAGCATACCGCAACGAAAGTGATACATAAATAATGTGCCTGCAGTAGATTGGAAACATTCTTGTCTTACATACAAGATTTAAATTTACGCCCGTTTTATCTAAAAGGGTCTAAATTCTCCATAGAAACTACTTAAAATTCTGACACATACACGCTATTATTGCTCGGAAAACATCAAACCCTTACATTTAAATTTAGTTGAGGAAGTTTACTCATGTATCGTCTAAATGAACACATGCAAACACGAAATATCGATTCAATAGGAGGATCAAATTTAGACGAAAAAATTAATTGAACATCAATAAGAGGTTAATAAAATCCTTAGAGTTTTTGCTAATTTCGAGAAAAATTAAATACCTTTTTAGTTTTAGAGCTTACAACTTTTTTATTTTAGGTGAACTAGCACAAGGTCGATTCGAACTGGGAAGGAAGAGAAATATTTATTAAGGAAAGGCGCAAGTCCAGTTGTAAATAAATTATGTTATAAATATAACTTTTAGGAAGACGGAAACGGGATGCCGTTCAATTTATTCAATTTCGTCTTCTATCGTGGAATACCTCTGCATACCCTACTATTCAGTTGTTAGGTGAAAAACGTTTACTATAAGAACATATGATTTATAGTGTACAAGACTTAGCAAAACTTTCTCTAATTATTTTGCAATCGTTTCAAAAATTGCATAATTTCTTAAAAGCAATCACGTTAGATTTTCAGCGAAATACTTCTCTCGCTGTACTTAACTAGATAAATCGCCTTGTGTAATAAAGTGAAGCTAATACCGCTGCTTAATTTGAGAGATGAGTACAAACATACGACAGTTGTTTCATATACAATGCACAAGGTGGCGCAACAAATTGAAACAGCGTGGGAGAGATATTAATCCGGTAGCTGTCACCATGTTACTAGAAGTGTGCGGTTTTCCAGCTCAACGAGGATGGGTGAAATTCGGTATTATAAAGTTACTTAAACATAAATGATTCAGGGAGGAGGCTAATTAAGAGTGCCGTTGATTTTAAATGTAAATCACCTAACGAAGATAAATCAGAAAACTCCGGCGAGAAAAATCTTCAAACGCGTTGCCAAATGTATTTTACGAAAACAAAGTGGTAGCCTTTTCCGCAACACCATTAAAATTCGGCGAGATATGAGCGTAATCAACTAGTTTATATTAAATATTTAGACTACTTAAATTCTAACGTTTTCTGTCAAATACTTAAATTTATCATTACGAATTCAAAATTAAAAAATTAGCACCTACAATACTAGAAAAGCAATTTTCACACATAGTTCAATTTATACAGTCGAATAGTGGCAATGCAAATTCTAGTAAAAATTAATAACGAAAATCTAGATTGGACAAACAATAGTATTAAATAATTACATGTACCAAATGCGAAGTTTTAGGAATTATATAGTACAAAATTAGCCTGTGCTAGTATTAATTGTAGCACTGAAATCAATTTAGCTTTACACGCTAAAAAGATTTTCTCGCCAAGGTTTAGTTTGCCTAATGAAATCTCATGCTAATAAATATGACTCGCTTAAAAATACTAGAATACAATGTGCTTTAAAATAAAGGTTAGGTAATATAGTTTCTAAAGTGCCACGCTGCAAACCCTTTCGAGTGAAAATTTCTTACGTAAGATAGTCCAAGCGGAAGATCAAACACCGTCAAACACTTCTTAATTCAACTTCTGGAAAACAGAATCACAGATCATTATAGACTTGACTACACATAACACATGGTCACTATTCGAATATTGTTAACCATCGGAGTCGCCAGTTTCACGAGATGCTAATGAATCATAAAATGTATCTTTAATGTGGACAACCTCAGCCTAACAGCTGCTAATTTGGTTTAAACAAATTGTATTTTGAGGGGTGTGGCAATACTTCTAAACCTTTAAACTTCTACTTAAAATATTCCTATTAATAATATTTATACGTGTAGGCTTGAAAAATTCCCATAAAGCTATAATTACAGTTAGTGACGAATATATCCTTTATTTAATAAAAAATAATAATGTAACAATCTGTCTTAATATCCAATTCAGTAAATTGAAGCACCAATTCGTTTAATATTTACTTACGTCTTTATTTTCATTATTTAACAAGCGAAATGCCTACAACCGAAATCAAAATTAACTTAAATTAATATACGGGGTGTCTCAAAACTGTTGGGACATAGAGCTACCACGTATTCTGGGGATCAAAATAAGTCGATTGGAATCAACTTACCTATGTACAA